>JAAPAO010000291.1:7955-42250 GCA_013115145.1 Perkinsus chesapeaki | reverse complement strand
CCACCGAGGGACCTGCTGAGGCTACCACCGAGGGACCTGCTGAGGCTACCACCGAGGGACCTGCTGAGGCTACTCCTACTGAAGGACCTGTTGCGTCCACCACTGGAGATTCTTCCTCTGAAACTACTGAAGCAACAGTTCTTCCTTAAGATTAGTTTGTTATGTCCCATATCGTATAATGACTCATTAGACGACCCTTTTTGTATGTTTTTGGTATTAATCGACACGTTGGTCGATTTTGATATGAAGCTGTCTGATTTCCATGAATGGATTGATAAACTCCATGACAGAGTATTTCTGCGTTTAGTAAGTAAAGCTAATTTGGCATCCGCCTTCTGATAAGATGCTTGTTAACATCATCGAGCATTGCATTCTCGAACCTTCGCGTATTTAACTTTTCGAATGTTGTCTATTGTTAAGTACACATTTGACATGTTCCCCAACGTGCTCTTTGGGGCCCCAAGCAGGTTACAGGCTCGGCAATCTTTCAGCGATTGACTTATCCGCCATCGCCCGTGAACGCTACAGGCAGACGGTTAATGAGGCAGAAACGCACTCGACCTCTCCCTCATGCCATACAAAAAACAACCCCTTTGGTTTGCCGACCAATCATTATGTTGTGAAGCGTGTATAAAATAGCTACAGTGGCTGGCGTAGAAGATTATGAGTGAACAAAGACACCCGAACATATCGGGCAGTCATAAAGTGGACACCTCGCTAATGAACGAAATCCCGATACTGAAGTGCAGAGCATATGATAGACGAGTCTCTTGTTTTAATGCGCTCGTTTTTCGGAACCTTCACTCGATGAATACAACAAGCTAGAACTCAAAAGAAACTAGCTTTCTTTTCACGCCACTGCTTATCATCTGCGTCACACCACACTAATTGACTAACAATGAAGGATATCACATCCTCGTGTCTCCAGTATGAGAAGTGGGAACCAAACGCTGACCAGAGCTCAGAGGCAGCCTCTGTCACCGACTCCTGAATAACCCAGTCGACTCGCCGGCCTGCGAGAAGGACTGCACCAGGTTAAGGCGGTTGTTACCCACCTTGGTTTAGCTTGACATTCGGTATCGAGTCAGCCATAGCACATTCGATTTTGTTCTTGCGTTCTTGCTCTGCCAGCTGAGCGTCTTGAAAGTACGCGGTAATCGATGATGCGCTTCCTCACCTGCTCTTGGGTTGGTTTAGCGAACCATCTCGAAATGGTGTCACCAACATTGCTGAAAGCCGATCCGACATCTGAATGCAACCGCTTAACCTAAAAGAGGGCTTTCTGAAACCAGTGCGGACGGAACCTTCGCACTGCGACATGAAGTCTGTGGCCTCCTCGATGCGGTACGTACAACGGTGGCACTTGCGCAAGGTCCTAAAGTAGACGGCGTTGCGGAGATAGACTCGTGTGTGGCCTACTGGAGATAGTAACGGTTCTAAGCGGTAAGCAACACAGTCGTTCGGGTGGAATATATTGAAGACTCTCCGGCAAGCCGGTAGGGCGCCATCAGGAAGAATATCATCTCGTATGGTGAGGAAAAGCCCGAGCGGCGAGCCCAACAGGAATAGCACACGCGAACAGAAAGGAAGCTGGAATTCGTCGCTCGCCTGAAAACCGTACAGCAGCCACCGGAGCGCCTGTGATGACATACCTCGAGGCTTGGGCGTCGAGGTCGGCTCTTCTTGTCCGGGCTGGTTTTAACAGGCGATCGACTCGGAGACCCATCAAGTGATATGTCACGATGGGACGGTTGTTGCGAGAGGGGGGAGGCAGGGTTGTTATCACTGGCTAAGAGCTTGACTTTCCTTGTGGTGCTGGAACTGGGCGAGATGTCCCCCGCTGCCTCCGAAGGCAACTGTCGCATCAAGAGGTCAAATGCCACAACTGAACCTGTCAGCAGTTCACTATTCGGACATGCGAGACGTAACCTACCAAGGGAATGACCAAGGATGCAGACAGCGCTGCGGCCAGATGCAACGTCTGCGTGGAAGGTCGGGTGATTGCTGCAAAACAGATGGTACTTGTGACGTATCTGAGGTTGACCATGACGAATGGCAGAAATAACTAATGAAAAGATGTACACTTTCAGCCACGTATTTTAGAATGGATTCTCTTCGGGCTGGTTGACCATACAAGAAGGCGTCGGATATTGCCAAGTTTGCGAAAGTTCTGACCTGTAATTGAATCGCACTGAACCAGCAAGCTACAAGATCTCAGCTCAATCAGCAGGATACCTTTCCGCAAGATGTCAAAGTGACGCTCTCAAGTTTGCCATCGAGAGAAGGATCGTGGACACTCAACCCCCACTCGATTGGGATAACCTAGAAGAAAGCCTGCGACTCCTGTTTAAGGGAGAAAGCTTTACCTCGATTCTAGCAGCAGCATCTTGATCAGTTGACTTTGTGAAATCTTGCTTCAGCTTCTCGTTGAAGAGTCTGCGATACCTCCAACAGTGAGACCGACACCTGAAGCTCCGATGCATTGGAAAGCTGAGTGAATAGACACCTCGGGGCACCGATCTCGCCAGCATGTCGCTGGTTGTAAAGCATTTCGCCTATACCATGAACCATAAAGCACAGCCATATTGGGGCGTCCTGAAGAAGAATGGTAACATAGGCTCGAGTACTCAGCAGCTGACATCTGGAACGTTTTCATCGACGGGAGGCTCCTCTTCTACAGGGTACCCTTTGAAGACCTGAGAACACGCTCGAATTTTGCCAACTGGGAAGCTCACTTGTAGCCGCAGACTTTTAGATGTGTCATAAAGCGCGTGTTCGATGATGTGCTCGGGTTTACTCTCCGCAATGGGTTCTGAAGTTGTTTTTGTCGGCTTCACTTTCTTCACGGTGAACTGCACAATCGAATCTGTGGAGAGCAATGAGATCGTATTAATGAACATGAGAGCACTGAACTCTTAACGACCTCATAAGATTACTCACTCTCGTGCTCGGGAGTATCTTCCAGCTGACAATCAATCGGACCAGAGTCCAGGTCCTCCCGGAGCTCTTCAAGTGCTCCTGAGAGATGATGTGAAGCAATAAGATGCCGTGCTTCAATTACCTTCTAGTAGAGCACAATCACACGGGCCGAAGGGACAGAGGTAGGGGTCGACAGGAAGCGCAGGGACAGTCGGTGGGGAGGCGTCCTGAGTAGCGTTGAGTGCTAATAGAACACACGACGGTGGTAGCATCCTTGCTAGAGTTCGATAAGGATGAGTTACAGCTACGAAGAAGTTTGTTTACGTCGCTTCCCTTTACTAATAGTGAACCAGCTCAAGTGGAGCTGTTCATAGAGCTGCTAAGTACTAGTAATCAACGACGGCTTCCTCATTCCTCGAAGCTTGTTCTTGACGACGAATACGTTGGAAGTAATCCGATTTTGTTGGTCTAGAGGAGCTGTGTAGATGGCCCACATTCGTCCAGCTATTATTGATCAGTTCAACACCCAGCTCGCTTCCATAATTCGGTCTCCAAAACCAAGACGCCCGCATAATCGGCCAGACTGGCTCTTCCCAATAGTTGCAATGGAGCGTCATCGTCTGGAGATTTACTTTGTATCTGAACTCGAACCGCAGACCTCCTTCGCACCCGCAAGATTCCTCCCCCACCGTCCGTTCTCAACAGGGATACTTTCCGCGCTTTCACCGAGGTATGCGGATTCCAAGGCCGCTTCATCAACTCGAGACAAGCGCCTCCAGCAACGGAACTCAACTTCGAAGTGCTCCGGCTCGCGGCGCTTAGCGACCCTACAGGATGGAATCTTTCATCAGTCTGCTATTCCTAGATTCCGTCTACCAGTAAAACTGAACATCACCGTTGTCGGATGCCTCGGATGATGATGATGATGATGTTAGTGTGGTATCGTGATTCTCGGTTGGTGAAGATGGTTCTTCCATATCCTCAGTACTACAATCAGCTAAATAGAGTCACTGAGGGTTACTTATGCGTCGACTAATAGGGTACACGCTTCATCTTGGACTAGCAACTCAGGTCGATTCAGCGGCTCCCGAGATAATAATCAAATCTTCATTTGCTGCCCATTGAAGCGACCTTGGTCATCACGCCAGACTCTTTAAATTGTAGTAACGCTTAAACTTCTACTTTATTTTATAGACGCTTAAGCGCCGCGGTGGTAACCCTCTTTTGATATGTCAGGAATGTAGCCAATGCTGTAAAGTTCCAGCTCTCCGCCTTTCCGTATAGAGATTCAATTGTTTGGCCATGAACTCTCCACTCAAACACAATCATTCTTAGCTTTAAACTGACACACATTTTATCAGTCGGATGAAACTAGTAATAATCACTCACACGGGAGCTAATAGATTCTTGCTCCAATTGGCATATAATATACGACACCATCAACGACGCCTGCAGCAGCAGCTTTACAAAAATAAACTATGACTTCAACATTCTTCCTCTTCTGGAGTCCTAAGGTATTCTTTGGTACACCAGGCCCATCGGTGAAGGCATCAATACCGCTTTCATAAACGGGTAAAGACCAAAAGGCGGCAACACTGCTGTGAATGACGGGGAGAACAGCGAGGCTCGAGAGCTCAATGGACTCGATCTAGGCATCGCGCCGGGTAGAACAGGTGCGGTGGTCGGACTGCTCAATCTCGGATACCTATCACAGGAAGGCTTCCACGGTACCACTGGCTGACTCACATAGGTGTCGTCGTCGTGGTCATAGTGGTTCTGGTTGGAGCTATCGCGCTTAACAGTGGTGCGGAAAGCACCCTGGATTTGGGACCTGTCGAGCACGACCTCATCATCGCATTGCACGGCGATCGTTACTGAAATTGACCCCATCAGATGTTTGATGATCACCCCAAGTATCTACTATACGAGGCTGCTCTTTAACGGTGTCACCAACTCCACGCCCCTCGCCTTCTTGGCGCCGATAGGTCCCAGTGTCGCTCCCCAAGGCAGCGGTCCTGCCCTTAGAAGCTTCAATTAAGGTTCGATTGGCGGGCGTGAAGATCTCCGATGGATGTATCTACTCAAACGATGGCCTCATCCCGTCCAACATCGCATGCCGTAAATCACCGATGTGTCGGCAACCACACTTCTGTTCTTTGCAAGCTGTCGTGGAGGAGCCCGTTGTGTTCGAGCTGTCGACGCTCCGGTCGAATGAGCTCTCGGAGGGTTAACGCTGCCACGTTGTGATCCCTAAATCAACACAAGTTAGAGCCGTCGACCACAGCGCCGCCCTTTAAGCTAGACCGCAGACAGAGACAACATGAAATAGAAGATACAACTGAGACACGACTGTCATGACCGCAATCGTATATCTCGTGGCACTCAAAAAAGATCACTACTCAATCTATACCACTGTAGCAGTGGACTAATACTTCACACCGTACCATCGATTCAGCGGCGCATCCCTGAGGCTTAGTGAACACCAGGATTGAGTCTCATACGAGGCAGAAGCGATGGGGCTTAGTGCAAAACAGAAACATCTCACAAAATTACAGTATTATCGAAGCACAATTATTTCCCCCAAGTTGGGGGCCCCAACCAATACAAGCCTCAGTCATACTCGTTATCATATTTATTAAAAATCATTTAATTATTTTACGTCCGATTGGCGATCCAGCCACAACCCGGCATCACCGGCAGGAGACGCTTACCATCTTGGCAGCTAAGGATTCGCTGCCCCTGCGCCGCGCTGCAGGTCCTCTTAGATCATCACCAGCCGTCTTGTCGGCGGCGGTGTTCGACCTCCTTCGCGCGCTGGTCATAGCCGACAGCTCCAATGATCGACTCGGTCGACCACGGCTACTCCAAATCTTCGAATCTTCAAATGGCGCTCCTGACGAAACCGTCGAGTGTCTCCGCGTCTATTGCCTTTCGTACCAGATGTGGTAAGCAACGACGCATCGGCACTTCTCCGACTGTCCAGAGAGCCTCCACGCGAAGCAGCAGATTTGAGGAAGAACGATGACTGCTTCACTGGCGCGGATCGGTGAGGGTTGATGGCTGCTGGAACGTGCTTAGCGAACTGACAGATTCCAAAACTGACAGTGGCATGGCTACGGACGCTGAGGAATCTATTCCAAAACTACATATACTAGATCTCATTGTCTCAAGGTTTCTAAGTTCTGCCCCCCCCCAAATTCAACACACGTCCACAGCACACAGTTCGGTAGTAGCGGTACCCACCTCCTCCCAAGTAACTTCCTGCCCTCGACGGAGGCATCCCTCGAGGTAGCTCCGCAGTGCTAAGGTCTCCCGACGATTCAGAAGGTGTACCCAGTCAGCTGAAAAAGGCCTATTGCGAACGCCCTCATTCAAAGGCCGCCGCCACCGCACCATTTCTGTCCATCTGACTCCTTACGGTCATCGGCGCGCATGTTCCCTTTCTCTTGATCGTTCTGTAAAGGCCAGCGAACGCTGGGTTGAAAACTCCACTGCCATTTTCTATGACGTCTCCTCTTACACTGGGAAGGGGCTCGGGCTCCTTTGACCTGATTCGATCAAGCTCGACATCGATCACAAGGGCAAAAAGGCTACTGCTCTGCCTCGGCGGCCTTCCTAGCAGCTGTCATAACCCTCGCGCAAAATGACGCGTCTTGACCCCCCTCAACGTGCCGATGCAGGAAATCCTGAACTCGGAATCGAAGACCATCGCGATCCTTGACTTACCCTGAAGCGGTCAACGTTACAAAAGCCTATGCAGCATTCGCCAATGATCGGCATCTCTCCCGAGGAGCCGTCTAAAACCTGAAGCGGGGGCGCAGGTTCAATTCCCGGCGATGACAAGTAAATTCACCCGAACTGTAACGTAGCTTGGCGGCACCACCGAGACCGTTTCCACTGTCCTCGTTAGAACATGATGCAGCATCTAATGAAAAGATGACATAAAAGCACTGAGCAGATTTCCTACTTTCTCAGTGAGGTGCTCTAACGCTCCGTCGAGGGGCATGTGCATGACCCACTCCGCCCCGCCGCCGCCGCCGCCGCCGCACTGCATGCTTCCGCCTGTGTAAACTGTCAAGCAAGCGGTCAAGACCTTACGGACTCGTCTTACCGGTCGACGCATCATCCATCATGCAAGTGACGTTACCCAAACACGCGTTCTCTGGCTCGACGAACGACGATGTCTGAAGTATACATGACACGAGAGAAGCATGCCTCGCTTTGCTTGTACACTAGCTTTTCGTGGACCCACAACAGCGGCGGCGGTCATCGGTGGAGAGAGGCTTTGAACGAACATTATAGAGTAAGTAGTGGTGCTGACATCCAGAACGTAAGACGCCCTTGATCAGATGAGATGGATGATGTGTTTTCCCCAGTGACTAGCAGGATGATATCTCCCTCGCAGTGCAAGGTGGTTTCCGAGAGATTCGACAATACGACCAGGAGCTGCCCAAATTCGTGAGTGAATTGACTTTAACACAAGTGGATAAATGGTGAAAGAAGCTATTTAAAAGCTGGAATAAACTAGGGCTAAGCCTCACTATTAGCGAGGGAATGTGCCTCATGCGCGGCTTTCTATATAGATGAACGGCATAAGGCCTATGAATACATCTCATGAAGATATTGCGGAACAATCTTAAACATCACTCTAATAGTTGCCAACCACCACATGAGAAGCTGTGGTATTATACACAATATTATCGTTGATTCTCGATCATGTTCTTTTTGACTTTCTCGAGCCAGCCGTCAATCAGACCTTAGTAAGTTCTCGCAGCATTCTTCGTCTAACGGCGAGATCAACGGAGCAGCCGAGAACTTGTTGTTTACAGACAAAAAGTCTCCATTAATCACAAAAAGATCGTCATGAATAGAGCACCACTCGGGAGGAGGACCGATGGAGTTCTCGCATCCAGTTAGCTTATCCAAGCTGCACAGTTCGCTGAAGCAACTGGCAGGCGATTCTGGTTTATCAGAAGGAGCGTATTCTTCAACAAGATCTAGCAGTCTTGGAACATATCCCTCGCGGTAGTGAGCAGAAAAATCACTTAATTGATCAAAGTAGATATCGGCATCTTTAGTGCTGATAACGGCGCCATCACTGAGGAATATCAACGGACGATTGTTTTCCCAGCAGTCGACATGTTTCTTCTTGAAATGATCGATGTTGGCGCGTAAGCCCTGTAAGTGACCGGGACTTGTCTGAGAAAGCACGAAGAGTGATCCGGCTGTAGGTGATGGAGCTAGCTGCGACGGCGTACCTTGCCAACTCTACCCCCGGGAAAGGTGAATCCTTCAAAGTCGTGGCGGAAGTCATCACAGTACTGAGGGCTACGGAAATTGATGAATGCGTAGCCGACATTATGATTAGTTCTCGAATTACGAGGAAGGTAAAAAAAGTCGTATCTGAGGAAGCTTCACGAGTGAGGCTTATCATCAGAGTGACTACTTACTTTCCATTAAAGCCGAATACATGATCAACGTAGAACAAGACCATTGTCTGCGATAAAGTATACGGAATGTTGCAAAGCATCAAAGTAGTTATAGAATCATTATTGGGAGAGAATCTTGCGCTCAAGTCGACCTACAAAGTATCTTACAAGGTCAACCTAAATGATACGTACCTTGCGCGAGGCGCTTGTGCGGGACACACGCTTGGCGGAGCTTCGGCGATAGCTATTGCGCCTCGCTTCGACAGACTCGATAGTTGAAAATAACATATAATTATTAAAACTAAAGGCAGAAGATACCACCATCAAGTATGATCATTCGAGCACGTACTCATTACGTCACCCCTCCGATGAAGGAACAGCGAACGATTTCGCGCACGCCAAAAAGTAAATGCACGCAAGCGTTGGATGGAATCTTCTTTAGTGCGCAAGATGCTTCGAAACCGCCATTTTCTTCTTATTGATGTCACTTGATTAGGCAATCAGTGAAGTATTTTTAATGTTTAAGAACACCTTCCAATCTGGCTTTCTATCTGTCCTCTACTCGGTGGGCAGCAAGCCTTTGCAGATCTGGGCTGATCAGGTCAGAAACGGTCACATAAAGCGCCTTACCGACTCGGACATTCAGTCAAGTGTAGGTCCTTCACTAATCTAATAGGTTGATTCTCCTAATCAGGTACTAGAGATTATGGGCACCAATGTGGCAACCACCTACATCAAGTGCCCAGCAGATCCTAGAAGGACTCTCGGAATCAAGCTGCCTTTCCTTGTTATGATCATCAAAAATGTAAGCTCATCTTCCCTCTTTTATTTCGGTATTGGACATCTTTCAGTTAAAGAAGTACTTCACCTTTGAAGTTGCCGTTCTCGACGATAAGGGCATTCGTCGCCGATTTCGAGCCTCCAACTACCAGAGGACGACTCGAGTCAAACCGTTCATTTGTACAATGCCTATGAGGCTCGACGAGGGTTGGAATCAGATTCAAGTGGGTCGACTTCAAACCCATCAGCGTTCGCCTCCACACTCCTTCTCGTTCTCAGTTCAATCTTTCGGATTTCACCAGGAGGGCCTATGGCACCAACTACATCGAGACCTTGGCCATTCAGCTCCACGCCAACTGTCGAATTAGGAGGGTCTATTTCTCGGACCGTCTCTACAGGTATCCTCTTTTCTGCGAAACACCGCAATTATCCCATTTTAGTGAGGAGGAATTGCCTCCGGAATTCAAGCTCTTCCTGCCGGTCCAGAAGGCTCCGAACGCACCAGTGCAGGCTGCAGGATCGCCGCAAGCTGCCGTGGCCGCCGCCGCCCCACCAGAAGCCCCACCAGCTGCCAATGCTGTTGCAGCACAATAGACGATAGTGTCGTTCAATAATTAGTTTACGTCCGCGGAATATCTTACTGATTGCGGATTGAAGGGTTAGCTGATGACGAAAGTGTGTGGTTATTGGATACAAAAGCTTGTGTTGGTTAGTTGAGTGTACGGAAGGGGCTTCTTCCTATTGTGCCAAGCTGTTTGCCGCTGGTAAAAGATATTTAAAAAAAGGTACAGAAAAGGTACCTTGGTAACCTGTAAAGGATCAAGTGTGCAGGCAGCTTTAAAGATGTTTGATGACGGAGGTGATGTCGCTGTTACATTCGACTCAAGAAATCGATTGAGGGTCCTTAAAGAGGAAGCTTACATTCACAGTGCAGAGCTACGAGATACATCTCTGGAGTTCACAACAAGTATATGCAGTATTGTCTACTACGAGGCCACAATCTCGTTACAGAATCCACACGCCTAAATGAGGTGATTGCAGCGGCAGTGGCAGAGTTGGCTGGGCAGGCGGAGCATATTGATGATGCTAGGTGGGGTTGTTGGACGTCGAGGAGTAAGGTGGTGCTTTAGATTGAAGGTGATTGGAGTTCGCAATTTGACGGCATTAGAACAAGACGAAGGGAGAGAGAGAAGGTAGAGGATTCTTGCCGATGGCGGGGAGATGGTGGCTTTTAGTGTGGCGCAGCTTCAGACGGTTCTTGCGGATAAAAGGAAGGAACTAGCGCGAGTAGAGGCATTACGGTACGGTTGGTGGTGAGGGGCTGAACTAGGGACGCTTAGGAGGAGTATGGAGAGCCTCGAGATGGAGAGGAAGGCCATGCTGGAGCGTTTGATTAACAACGAGTGATCCCCATGGTGACTGTTGGTGAATACCTCATGAGTTGAGTTAATCGAGTTGGTGGATGAAGTTTGAAGGGTTCCCTGGGGAATGGCAATTGAGGTTGGTACTGGTCACAAGCCGATAGTTAGGATCGGAGCCGGAAGGTTTTCGACTGTTTTGAAAGTCGAAGAGGTCCGTTTGGGAGGCTACGTGGCCGAGAAAAAGATACACACAAGCACCTCGGGTATTGGCAGTCTTTGCCATTGGCAAATGGCTGTTGGTCAGGTGTTGGGATACAGTCCTTGAAGGGGGCTCTAAGAGAGCTCTTTACGTTGAAGCTACTGTGTCCGCACCATAATATCGTGGATCTCCTCGGGCATCGATTTGAAGGCCACTGTCTTGTCCTTCAACTAAAGCTCTTTGATATGGACCTAGACAGCATTATAGGAAGTACGGCGATACTTCATCACAACCAGAGGTGCCCATCAGGGAACCCACCGCTGCCTTGCTCGCTGATCAAGAAGATTGTGAGAGAGCTCGTCACTGGTCTCGCATGCGTCCACGAGGCTGGCATCATGCATCGTGACATGAAGCCCGGCAATGTCCTGATCTCCAGGTAAACCTTCTCTCAGTTGTGTGAGTGAGTGCATTCACTGCAGAGAGGGCCGGGTCGCTATATGCGACTTCGGCTTGGCGAGAGCGTCCGGAGAGAGCAAGGAATGCATCCCACCAATTACCCGTGAAGTGGCCACCCGATGGTCGGTTGTCCACGCTTCCTCCCCTCACTTTATCTTGCATCAGGTACCAGTCTCCTGAGATCTTGTTGGGCACAGAGGTTCAGACGACCAGTTGTGACATCTGGGCAGTTGCGTGCGTCCTATGTGAAATGTATCTCGGTGAACCCCTCCTCTCCGGTAGCCTTGCCTGCTCTTACTCCCCTTCGTTAACCAGTCCAGGCCTCACCGACATCCAGCAGCTGTTCCTTCTCTACAAGCGTTTCGGTGGGGCCCCCTCGGTGATACCCAAAGACCAGGAGAGTGCTCCCCACGCGCATGGTGACCTCCTGCGGGATGACAGCCTCCGCTACTGGCCATCTGCGACTTTGTTACCCGACTACGGCAAGATACCCTTTACAAAGGAAGCCATCGAAAGCGATAAACATTGGTCTGACAGGCTCGTGGCTGACGTATGGCATTTCGCCGTGACCGGTATCCCACTGCTAGTCTTGTAGGTCCCTCGGCTGCCCACCGATGCCCTACCGATATTAGCGCGATGCTTCCGCTACGACCCGCGGCGGAGGATCTCCCATGCTGAGGAAGTGCTTCACAGCGGCTTCTTCAAGGGTTGCGATGAGGCTATCGGCGATGCCCTGGCAGACTACTTGTGAGTCTATCTCGTTCGATCGAGCCAGACATTGTGGTTCCAGGGACAACAGCGATCCAAAGCCTCCGCCGCCCCTTGAAGATCCCTGGGAAGACTCTTTCGATTCCGAGTGCTCCTTCTTGAAATCGTCCAATTAACGTTTCGTCTATATTTAAGCTGTCGGGTTTCACTTAGTAAACGCGAGTCGCACTCGGGCATCAACAGCCCTCAATGAGAGCGAGACAAATCTCATCAGCAAAGACAGCGCAGCATGTGGACACCCAATCGTCTTCGAATTTCACCACAACCCGCGATTTTGGCGTATCGGTCTTGGCAAGAAGTCGCATAACAACAGGCACAGCACCAACAGGCAACAGCTCCAGCTTAACCAGCTCCCGCAAGATCCGGCGAGCGAGCGGCATAGTTTGGACACCGTCAGATGCCTCGACGATGAGGGGTTGCACTAGTCGATTGATTACTTGTGCTCGGTCGAGCCAGAATGGTGGACTGACTACTACTGAGTGAATTATAGACAGAATAGGAATTGATGAGCAATCCCCGAGAGAAGCAATTGCATTGATAGTAGGCTCCTGAGCGAGGGAGTCCAAAGAATGCTTCGATAGGGCCCGGAGGACAACCCAAAGCGAAGTAGCGGCAGACAGTACATCGGCGGGGCGGGGCTCTTGCGACACCGCGATGATGATGGATTCGCAAACACACAAGAGTAGAGATTGGAGCACTCTTTGATGGAGCTTACGTACAGAGTTGGCAGCCAGAAGCAGCTGAGCCCAGTGTAGGAACCAATGGGCTCGCTGCGTGGCCATGGTCGGAGGCAGCAAAGATAAATAAGACTCGGGTAGGGCGGACGTTGCCAAAAGATAAGATGACCCAGCAAGCCCTGAGCTAGTCTGCTCAGCCAGTAATGTGACGTAGGGATCAGCACCAAAATTACACAGGACTCGAGCTTGGGTTGACACTTTAAGTATAAGATGACCAAGGGAATCCTCCAAAGTATCTCCAATAGAACTCAGACTCCTGGCAAGGTCATGGATACATGACCGAAGCATGGCGACGACAGCGCGGGTTTGTGGTTCAGCAGCAGCGTCTGGCGAGGTGCTCGAGAGGCAGCTGCTGAGAAGGTGGAGGAGGTCACTACAAACTTCAACATTGATTGGGAGGGCGGCTGGAGTGATGGCTGTGAGGCTTCGGATAAGATACGGACCATGGATAGGCAAACTGATGGACAATCTCGGCATCATACCCAGGAACATCCGTAACTCCTTGAAGAGAAGAGGATCACTGTGAGTCGAGTCCAGAGCATGAATGAAAGCCTTGGAGCTGATTTCCACTAAAGAATCTACTAGGGCCAGCCCTGGCCTTTGGTCAACCATGACCAGGAGCACAGTGATAATAGACCGGCTTGCTGCTGCTTCCTCAGCTGCTATACAATCACCCAGAAACAAAGCTATCGTCGTCAGAACCCTTTCAGAATGCAAACTGCAGTCCTGTGCTCTCCACCGTTGAGCCTCTCGGGAGAGTCGATCGAGAAGGTGCCGGTGTTGATGTCTACAGCCCAGAGTGGCGTATAGGCTGGCCAGCAAAAGAGACAAATCGAAGTCGATCTCTAAAGAGTGGAGACTGCCAGATACCTCGCTGAGTCCATCATGGTCGCTGCCACACTCGAACACCTCAAAGAAGAGCCAGGCGAGAAGCCCCAAGGCGGCGCCATGTGAGAGCTGGGGCGACATGGTGAGAGCTAATCCGTAGTGGACCGCAATCGGAAATGAGGGCATCTCGTCGAAGGTAATGCTGTGGAGCACACCCCTGGGCAACGAGCCCGCCAGAGCCAGCCTGAAGATCTTATCGGAGCCCCTAACACCGAGGATACCTAGGCGTAAGTCTGGACTGGCGATAAACAACTCTCGAATGCCAGAGGAGTCCCTGGTGTTCTCCGGCTCGACGGCAAGAGGTACGATGGACTTGATCGCCCCGGCAACTGATCGACTGTGCGCCGCTGACTTCAGAAAGTCGCTGAGCAGTTTTGTCCTCCTCCCCTCGTCTAGCGGGAGGTGATGGTGAACAGCCACTTCAATGCAAGGGATGATAAGGCTCATGTCAATACCGGCACGTAGCGCATCTGCCACACCTTCCAGGAGCTCAGAAGCAACTTGCTCATCGGTGACGTACCTGCTCACATCGGTCGCCAATTTCAATAGCTTGTGGCTCCCAGCGAGGCTTCCGACTTTGGCGAGAGCGGAGGCTGCTCGAACCACACCAGGCACGGTTTTCTGTTGTCCGTTGCACGTCAGTTCGATAACTTCGATTGTATCGTCCACAGCTCTGGCCATTTCACCAGCCTGTATAATCTTGAACAAACCTCCTAAGGCTGCTGGACCAACACAATCCCCAACGAGGACAGCCAGACTGGGGTCAGCTCGCAGGAAGGCCAGCACGGTAGAGCTTGCTGCGGTGACCACTTCAGCATCAACAGACGTTGATAGTAGTTCCACTGCCCATTCGCATGGCCTGTGATGGCCCCTGTATTCTCCGACTTCATCTTCAGGACAGAGGAATGTAACGGCACATTCGAGGGCATCGAGGAGGCATTCTTTACTAGCAGGTGGATCGGACAGGATTCCCGTAAGCCCAGTGCTGAGAGCCGATCGAAAACTGTCAATCTCGAACGGTGGGGCAATTTCAGTGTCGCCAGACTTGCGTAATAGCCGCTGAAGAGTAGTATCTTCCCTCGAGAGACGGGCGAGTAGTCTTAGTGCGAGTCGTGAGTTAGTGTTCAACGGTAAGGCTTCCACGATGCGGAAACCGAGGTCGAAGTCTATAAACCAGAGATAGTCTTTGATCGGTTGCTCACCACAACTGACATCCATAGCGACCTGAAGAAGCTCCAACGTGTGCTCGTCGACTTGCCCACTGAGGCATTCTATCAGTAAAGGGCTTGATGGGCAAGTGAGTCTCCTAAGCCACGGTACTAAAGCGGAAGCCTCTGAGCTCCATCGATCGGCCAGCTCCAATACCAAGCGACGAAGAACTGGGCCTTCAGTGATATACTCTCGTAGGAGCATCTCGCAGTCCTCTGCAGAAAGCTCCGACAAAACTGTGCTGGTGATTCCGATGAGAATGTCGATGAGCTTGCCTAACTTGCGCTTGATTATCTTTAGTCTTCCCTCATCGTGATCAGCAGAGTGAGCAAGGTTATGGTTATTAAACTTGTTAGCGGCGTCCAAGAGGTTTCGAAGAATCTCTTCGGTAGCCTGGCCGCTTTTGAGGGAGCCGAGAATGGCCTCGCCGGTGACTACGAGACTACCAAGCGAGCCCACCGATACGTTACCGTGGCTGCATTCGCGGGAGAAGCAAAGCATGCAAGCATTCTGGCGCGAATTCCGTATAAGCGTGTGGCCACAGTTACGACAGTTGTGGCTGTAATGGTCCATTGATGGGATGACCGAAACCTGATGGTTCAGTATCGTTGGAAATTGACTTCACGCAGAACCTCGTATGAATTGAAATGTTCAAGTACATGTCGAAACAGCGAAGTTAGGTTTTGTCAATAAGATAACATGCTATTTATGTACAAACCACACATCGGAACGATCTGACTCCCAAGACTTGTATCTGGATTAGCAAGACTATGCAGGAAAATCCCTTCAGTGGAGTCGGCCTACCGGCTATGCACGGGCTGGTCACTCTGGATGGTGTCTGGTTCATAGGAGTTAAATAACACCCAATTCAGTGCCGCCATATTGACATTGATCTAACATAGACAACACACTGCTCTGGGAGCTTTAGGGCCCTACCTCGACGTCTGGGCTCTCCTTCCTTATCCTGAGTTCGGGGTCTTCGATGACTTCGAGCATCCGGTCGAAGAGACGGAGCAGCAGACGAGGTGTGCCTGAAACCAGCTGTCACCTCCTCGACGGTCAGAGTGCCCAACCTCCTAGGATACCACAATTGAAGATGCGCTTATCTTCGGGGCCAGAGGAACTCAGAGACTGGAACCACGTATAGTATTTGCCACTCAACTGCCAACCACAATCCAGCTCTCGCTCTCGGAGGGCCCACTTCTTGGAAGCGCTTCTCCATCCACGGATGATGAGGTAGCTCCACAGTCTCGCGTCCAACGAATATTCTGTCACGGTGTTTCCGCGCCTGAATTGCAGTAATAGAAAAGGTCTCGAAAATAGCAGCGCACATAAGGGCATGGGTTGCTCTTTACGAACACATCTGTAAGATCTGTGGTGAAGGCAAACTCCCACTCTGGATGGGCTAGCAGGCGCTCCTTAAAGCAGTGATATCGCACCTGAAAGCAGTACCAGTGACTATTACGATCTAGAAGTACTTACATCATTAACACCAAGTCGCTTCTCGTAGTTGTGCAGATTACAATATCTGACAGTGTCAAATAGGTGCTGAAAACGACGGGAGAGGCACC
This sequence comes from Perkinsus chesapeaki, assembly GCA_013115145.1. NCBI lineage: Eukaryota > Perkinsozoa > Perkinsida > Perkinsidae > Perkinsus > Perkinsus chesapeaki. The sequence continues at coordinate 25,933 of JAAPAO010000291.1, read as the reverse complement.
AACACGAAGCTTATTTTTTTAGTTGTGTAGTTTGCTATGAAATCGCCAGGCAACCCGTCGTGGATGATTTCTGCCCAAACGCCCTCAACCTTCCGCACGGACTCGTAGAACTTCCTCATGTATCTGTGAAGCCGAGCTCGACAATCACCCCCAACTAGGCCTCTACTTATATTTCACTTTCGTTTTCGCTCCTTCTCGTTGCCAGTCAGATTTCTGCTGAGTAAAGTACGTCGTCAGTATGCGTGTCTCACAGGGCTGCTGATCTGATGTCTTCAAGCTCCCTCCATATCAACTAACTCGCTCACCCTCCGATGCTCCTGGTATCACATCACAAACGTTCAAGGTGTTAGAATGAGATTTGCATAACAAGGTCTCCACTAGCATGGCCTTCTCGGCGCTGCTCGTCGCCGGTGCACCTGGCGCATCTCTGAGCCCGCCCTGGACAGTGCGGAGAGTACTCACGATAGACAGCGAATTCGCCCTTGCAGCCGCGGTCCACCCACAGTTCCCCAGGAGAGTAGCATCCAAAGGATTCACCGGGAGTGCCTGTAATTTACGCGTTCTGCAACAACTTGGGTGTGCTCCTACATGCCGCTCGGGAATTCTGTTCGAGCAGCGAGACTTGGCAGGCGGCACTAACGTTCACGTATTGTTCTTTTGGGCTCGCCGTGTTTCCGTGCTTTGCAGAAGCACTCAGTGATGGTAACTGCGTTGTTAAAATGAACAAGTAACAAGGGCTGAGCCGAGAATCGAACCCGGGACCTCGCGCACCCGAAGCGCGAATCATACCACTAGACCACACAGCCACACAGTCTATCGGTCGAGTCGAATCTGGGGCGTATATCACCAAGTCGTCAAACGTCTTCCTCCACCTCAACCAGGCCTCCACGTAAAGACCATTCTGCAGCCATGGTTTCCTGGGGCCATTCCAGTGGAGTATCTTTTGCTCTCTCAACGTTGATAACGAATAATCCTTTCCTGGATACGGGCGTAATTACTCTTAGCATCGCGTCCTACTCCATCCGAGATCGGCAAAGTTCCACTCGGCAGGAAGCTCGGCCACGATTGCTCCACCCTGACATGTTCATACTGGGCTAAGGCGCTATGACTCACGCCTCTACTGTGGTGCTTTGTAAAGTGTAAAGCGCCATGAGGAGCGGCGGCTGCGAGCCGCCCTTCCACAACCGACATTTGTTATGTTCTTTAATCCACCTTTCGACACTTTCCCTTATCTGATAGCATCGGTGCAAAGGCAAGTACTTCATCAGTCATTACTCGCAGGCTTTTCCATCGTCCCAGATGGATCCCCATAACCCCCACGTTATAGGCCGGTTTGGCCCGAAGCCCTTGGACAGTTTTACGGACCTCCTCCGAGGTGCCTGATGCGAGGTGAAACTTCCCATTGGGGATTGCCGCTTTCACATTTGGTGTCAAAGTCAATAAACGCTTCGAGCGCCGTGGGCTCATTGCGTTTTGCTAGCGCCACTGCTGGGCCTTCAGAGCCTGCCAACGCCGAGGCTATCTGAGCCTTCACTCTTCGGAAATCTTCAACCGCCGAGATGTACCTCCGTCACATCACCGTGGATGATAGTGTCTGCATCCAAGTAGATCACCACCGATTCGCTGTGCAGTATGGCGTCCAAGTAGAAGCGAGCGTAGTTCTCAATGGTATTGATGTTACCACGCTCCTGATTCAGTAGTGATCACCCTGCAGAATGTGTGTGAGCCGAGCACTTTCAAGATATTCTCCTCGACGTTGGAGACGGCCATCACCTGCTTATGTACAAGATGCAGACTAAGGCGAACCTCTGAGGAGGCCATATCATGTTTGAATGCAAAGAGTGGCCCTACTTCCATCCAACATAACCGACGCCATCTCTGCCCCATCGGACATGCCCCCCATCGCCCGTTTATAGTGCCGACGATCCTCATCGCTGCCCACAAGCAAATGAACCTTATAGAGTCATGAAGTTGAGTATACAGTTAAATCCAACATGCAGTCTCGAGGAGGCCTCAGCGGTGTTCGCCATTAGACTGGCAACACTAGCCTTAACAGCTTCCTCTTGCCCCCTGTCACATGCGTATCTGTTAACTTTCCTCTAATCCCAATAAAGATGGTTTTATTAATGTACATCACGTTCAGTGTGCCCGCCTTCTGCCTACTCGCTTCATCACCACCACCTATGCGTTGACCTACTCTACCCCTCGCAGCTCCAGAGTGTCCGAGTTACCTCTACCATTGCCCCTCATATTTTGCTCCCCTCGAACTCCTTCTTCCATCCCGTTATTCCTACTAGCAAGTGCAATACCCAATTAAATGTGACTCATTCGACTACTGTGCTGCCCTTCCAGCGTCAATTAAGCCGCTAATTCGCCCTCTTAACGGGTGTATGGCAACAAACCCGACAGATCCAATTCTGATAATTGTCTGCTCTCCAGCTGATCTGTATCCTATCCTACCCTATCTGTATGACCATGAGGCATGTGATCACTGTGGTCAGGCACGACACTAGTACAAGCCTCCAGTTCAAATCTGCCATACTATCCAAGTACTTACGGCAAGATGAGCTTTCGAAGACTTCTGCAAACTCAAGAGGAATGCCGTCTTCAAACGATTGAATCGATTATCATTGATTAACTTCACAAATCATGCAGTTAGAATTGCCCAGTTAAGCTGGGGGAAGGCAGCAAAGGCATTAATTAAGAAAGACTTCATACGATATCAGCCCCAAGTAGCAAAGCTCTTCCTGTGGACCAGCTCCTCTTCACTACTGTCTGTGCTGTCTCCTTCACCTGACTCTTGCAGCTTCTGCCATGCAAGATACCTAATGCCACGACGCAGGTTCGATCCCCAGCAGGGGTAGTAATACTAGCACCCTCAAGTAAGAGCCCAGAACAACTTCATATTACGGAAAAATCACCATCTCCTGCGAGCAGCCAACAACGGTAATAAAGCAAGAATTCGTTGAACTAGAATGCATCGGAAGGAACAAGTCGTCTAGCGAGGAATAGAACATTTTACACTCTATCAAGTATTAATGCTCGGGACCTCTCACGCAATCAACAACAGCTACTGGTCGACTGGTTACTACGTCATCACACCAGAACACGGCAATAGAGCAATAGAGCATCGAGGAGAGTACGTTATCCATCGAGGGATAGACCGCTCCATCACACTCTGCCTAATATAAATTCTGAGTAGCTCTCACACAACAGTTCCCGGGCGACTAATTCCTACGTTTTAAGATTGGAAATGAGTCTGTCCTTGACAACATCTTTCTCATACTCTCGAAGTTCGGTGATCCATTCATGTCTATGGATAACACCATTAGTATTATCACCCACCACACCAACTTTACTTCAACAGTTGTTCAGCTGTATCCCTCTTTTCCGGACTCTTCTGAAAACAGTGGTCCAGGAAGTCCCTGTAGCTGTCCGAGAACCTAACCAACTATACCGAACACCTTCATATTATCACACCTCAGCTGGAAATATCACATTCTGTCATTTTGACCATTAGAAGTACCGTATTTCCTATCTACCATCATACGCATATCTACCTCCGCACTAGGTCAGAAAGAACAGACAGTAATTAGAAAAAATCTTCACGAGACTTCAAAATCATTCACTCCGAAATGTGCGACTCCAGTCATTCACCAAATTAAGCGTCACGAACATCGTCCATGATCCCTCCTTTATCACTTTGACATGTCCATGGTTGGCGGTGGGTCCTTAACAATGGTGAGATATACCATATGAGGCATACCTTAACAAAACCTCATGTCACCCAACAGCAGCATTAAGCTCACGAGCGAACTTGTCAGCGTGGGGAGGGTGTCCCAGGCAAGCCTCTACTGCGGTGACCCCCAAGGACCATATATCCGCACGGCAGTCATAGCCAGCTCTCATTCCAGCGGGAACCTGTAGACTTGGATCAACCTATGTGGGGCGGCCGATAAGCCACCTGTCTACCTGACCGCTGCCACCAGACTTCTGTGAGAGGGAATATGATATAATAACCTCTGGGGCCATCCAGAAGGGCGTACCTGATTAACAGTCCGTAAACTGACTCCAAGCTTATTCGGATCGTTGCTAGCCCAAAGTGCTGCTCGGACAACCCCTGTAGAGGCTTCCAACTGCGCACCTCGCCTTGTCTGCTATCATTTTCACAAATTGAATGACGGATCTTCCTGTCAAACATACCGGATTAATTTGTTATAAGAATGCACAGGTTGAGGTGATGCTGCTGCTGTTGTTGCCCTACCAGTAAAGGTAAGCGCTTGAGCTTCCTTCTCCAATAGCCTAGATACACCAAAATCACATAGTACCACTCGACCTGATTTCCCTGACCAAACAACCGTCCACAACTGCTAACCGTATGTCCGAACCAATCATTATATTAGCAGCTTTAATGTCTCGGTGTATTATATGCCTATCATGGAGCTCCTTCAGGGCCAGGAGAATATTGCGGACGATGTACCTGTAACAAACCTCTCAAGGCCACTGTGCGAGAATTCTACGCGGTGCGGAGACTTAAAAGATATCTTTATCAGTCTGTTCGTAGGCAGAACGCATGGCACTTACGCGCAAACAGTTTCGTTGAGCAAATTGAACTCGATCAGTTTGTCCAGTGGGACACCGTCGATGAATTCCATAACCATTATAAGATACCTTCGAAAATCATACCGTAACTTCCGCAAATCATCTTACTTTACTAAGGACCTTCCACTAGGTACCAGCGGGTCTGGCAAATCGACTCTGAAAGCCTCGTAGAACTTCGGACACAGCTTCCCCATAGCGCTTCGTGCTCGAGCTGACATCACCGCGTTCAGGGATAAGCCAACTGAGCTCCTACCGGTTAGTTCGATCTCCTTCTCGATCCCCTTCAGCGACTCATTACCAACCGCATTGCAATCGACGATCTTTAGGGCCACTTCGGTGTCGGACGAAGCGTCCGTACATTTCCAAACCTAAGGTGTTAACCAAGCCCGCAGACGAGCAGGGCACTTACCTGTCCAAATGCCCCCTCACCAAGGAGCTGATGGAATTTGTAAAATCTATGTTCATCGTTAGCGGAGCGAAGCTCGAATCCAGGAACGAATTGACTGTATTGACCAGGCATGGTGTGAGCTGATATATCAGGCTATTGACACACTTCAACCTAAGATACTTTTTTCATCACGAAACGGTTTTATGAGGATCTATGAAACGTTGCGTACAAAGTCTGCGACACTGACCCTGCATTGCTGAGAATCTGGAATGCACCTGAGTTGAGACCAACAATTGAAGGACGCTTTAACGCATGAATGGCAGTGATGTCTTCTGCCTTGCTATTGCAATAACGCTACCTACTGCTACCAGGATTGGATATAACGGTACTCGACTGAGGACTAACATTTTCACATCAGCAAAACACGCAGCTGTAGCCTTCACAATTTTCACAAGAGACCTCATGGTGACACAATTGCCGTCCTAGGGGCGTTTTTGGTGCCATATACTCTATCTGTATACCCTACAGATGAACGGTGTCTCAGATAGCTACTCAGACGGTTCGAACCGGTTTATGAGTTCCTTACCAGAAAACCTACCAAACGTCGGGACACCTCCGTCTCTTTATCTTCGCCAAAAATCGTATCCAAGGTCGACTCACGCTCAGCTTGCTCATACAAAGCATATCGGCAAGAACTCATACAGCTGTCAACCTGGAGCCAAATAAAAGTCACTGCGCCAGTAAACTGTTACATCCTCTATAGCCCCATTTCTTCCTCCCTTCGGTCGCTGTGGCACCAGTTGTTCTGGATGCTCCCTCTTCACCACTAAAACACTCAAATGTCCCGCTGGGCATTTGGCATTGTTGTTACCTTCTGGATGTTTACCCTCAAATTCCTTTATATAAGCCTTGACTGGTAAAACCTTTATCGGAAGGGCATCACTGGGGGGAGATGGCGGTTGATGTGTTGACATTCTACAAGATGCTGATCGTAGAAACGATGTGATGACGAATAATACAGAGCCACTTGGTTGGACTTGCGTCCGTATGACTGTTGGCAGCGATGCGCTCTACGAAGAGTTAAACGAAATGTTATTGACAATCATATGAAACATCAGCAACCCCCTTGGCCCGGAGTAATAATACAATCTAAGTCATACAGATGAATAAAGTGGCGCCTCACAGATGCCTCATTACGGTTTAACAGTGGCAAAGATTGACATCATCACCCTACAGGCGCAAAACGCCTATGCCGAAATTCAAAGTGCTGCGTTGTTTCATAACGTCGGGGCAGTATTTCCGACTATGTACGAAGAGTAAGGTTATAAAACTGGACTCCTAGATGCTCCAACAATCGATACTGGCCGATTGAACAATAGGAAAGTCAAACAACAACGACGCTTCCAACAACGACGGCGAGGAGGCGGTTGGAGAATGCATGTAAATTTTTCCTGCACTTTCGAGCAAAAAAAGTTTCCTTGCGATCGGCAAGGAAGGGAGGATAAGAGGCGTTATTGGGTGATTTAGTTTTACCAGTTGAACCCTTTTAATTGAGGTACACCTCTGAGATTAATTGAGATGAAAACAGCATTAGTCGGCACCACCACCACAGCCATCGCCATGTAAGTCACCAAAGCCCTGCCTTGGGCCATCAACTGCCGTCTCTGAAACTGACGTTTGCCTTATTATCAGGCTAATTGCTGGATGCAGCAAGCAGGATGATTTCCCATATAAAACGAAATCGGCAGAGGTAGCTCGCGGACCCCCTCCTGCTGAAATGTTGAATCAGATACTACCCCCCGAGGAGGCCGGCAACTCATGCAAGGTTTTCCTGGGCGATCCAGATACCTATCTGGTCTTCACTCATACCGGTGATGTCCATAAGTTGGTTAGTGGCCGATGCGCTGGCCAAATGGCGACCTTCGGCGCAAGATTCCTTGACAACGTGGAGCGTCGTGCCCCTACTTGCCAGGCTTTGTCCGACTACATCCACAGTGGTAGAGATCCCCTGCTCAACGGTGCTAAGGTCCTTTGCACCCACAAGGGCTCTGGAGGCAACTCAACCGCCCCGGGAAGCGATTGTGAAATTGATTTCCTGCCAGGACATTCCACCATCACCCTTGAATTTGGTGGTGAAGGTAGCGGTGATGGCTCGAGCGATAAGTTCGTGGCGCCTGATCTGTCCCATTTGACACAATTCACCAAAGAGACTAAAGATCAGATCGACCAGGTGGATCTCCCTCCTCAGTTAGGCGGTGTTAAGCTCGACTGTGATGCTATCAAGGCCTTCTCGACTGCCATCGGTGGCTTTGGTCGCTATGTCTCACACATGAACAACGGGGCCAATATAGTCGAGACCTGTGCTGCCGGCCCACCCGCTACCACTACTAATAGCACCACTACTGTGGAGCCTAGTACCACCACCACTACATCCACGTGAGCATGCCTTAAGGTGGCATCGCTTATCACCAGCATGTCTGTTGTGCATTCACTTGCCGATCGTGTTATTATCAACATTAACTCGATTTGGGTTATTATAAGTCTTCATACGAACACTATAACGTTGAGCGGCTGGCTCCGTATGAGTGGTCTCCCACGTATTTTCATGGGAAAACGAAAATTTGATAAAATTTTACCAAATTCTCCTCGATTTCCTTGGCTAATGATTTAGACGGATATTTAAACTGTGAGCTGCGCCTTGTGGAATGTTAGCAGCGAGCGAAGGATGTTTAAGTGCATTTACCATACACTTGAGTGAGTGAAGTCGATGATGGTTTAAAGGGAAGTGGAGCTAGGCCGAAAGGCGAGAGTGTTGAGATCTGCACGGATACGGGAATCATCACTGGCAAGGTATATCCGAGTTATCGACCACTGCGATTCCCGTACGAATGTGCTTATCATATACGGCGCGATCGCGGAATTCAGAACCAGCAACCAGACGACGGTCAGCAGACAAAGGAAGCAAACTGCGTAAATGATGGCGGGGAACCACTTGAACGCTGGAGATCTTCCTTCTGCCAATCGGATTCAAAAAATAGATCGTATCTCCTACCAACAAGTTGGGGTCGATGATCCCCCATAAACAACAAATAGCCCGGTGGGTGAACGAGTCCGATGCTGTCAGGTAATGGGCACTGGATGACTCATCTGTGAAGAGTTTGACTATAGTAACTCAACCATTGTACATCCCGGAAAAGCTAGCCGAGCCAAATCAGGTTAACTATCGAACCAACAAACGAAAGAGTAATGTAAGGATGACCTACAAGCCAGTGGATATGTGGTTTGAAGCCACATATCTCTCGGCAGAGAAAATAAATAGGACACTTCCAGCGACCCTCGAGGGCGACAGGCGAAACTTGATCTGGATCTGGGCAGTGAACCTCAATCTGGGTATCCGGAAGGGCAAACGAAAGATAATCATCTGACAAGCTGCATGGACGACACAGCACCATCTCACTGTTCCACCGCCGCACACACTTGTATACCTCTCATGAACGGGAAAGAACATCAACACAGTTGATGAGCAGTTGACTCAACTGCAGCTGCACTCGCATTGAGTAACCGAAGTTATACAATCGCAATCTGGGCGGCACGACTTTTCGCAGAAGTTGGGGCAAACAGGATCACCCAACCTGCGGAGGCCACGGGGAGAGTTATCACCAAAAATCGTAACCAAGTATAGGCTGATGATAACTGGGAAAAGGGTTATGCGCATTGTAACTGGGTAGACGGCCAAAGAGTGAACTGCTAACGGTCTACTAGAGGAACAAAACGACTGGAACGCGATTGCTCAGACCTAAAAGCGTCAGACCTTATGCTTGTCCGATGTTTGCTTATGTGGTTGAAACTTGGGTTGTAATGATCGAAGCCAATGATCTCCTGAGGCTCCGGCGCGGCGGCGCAGGCTGCGCCTGTCGTATCAAAACGACGTAAATGTAGGCAGCCGGTAATACCCGGAGCAATATGCCCCGGTATTCTGAGAATACTATTATCTTGTTTCGGTTTCGGGGAGGGATTAGTCTCACATGCCAGCCAATCCAGGCCTGTCTAGTCCTGCGATTATCGTAATGTACAGTGGCAGCGCATTGGTCATTAAGAAAGTGGAGCGCGTCATCCCAAGGCCTGCGCCACTCGTGGCATTTTGTAACTCGTAAGTTCATAGAGGAAGCAGTACACTACAATGAGTTTATTAAAGAAGCTATTTTCTTTGGTTTACTTCATCACCCAAGCTGATTCGCTGGTCACTCTTACGTCATTTGTAAGTCACTCTTCAACCGAGAATCTACACCTCGAATTTTTGAACTTGAAAGTATCAGCAAGGAGACATTGTTATCATTGAGTAGCCTTCCTCAACAGACGTTTTCGCCCCTATTTGCCTTGCATATAGAGCAAATAGGTCGCGGCCGAGATGACTGGGGGAAATAAAGTTCAGCTGCTCCACCGGAAGCGCTCCGGCATGAATGACATGGATCCATTGAGACCTAGTAACCTGCTGATGTTAGCAGTACTTAGTGAACAAACTGTCGAGTAGATTCCAGTGGACTACTTAATCCCCGACACTTGGTAGTATCACTTCTGCACCTCCCCTATAACATACACTTCTCGCTAAGTACCTCGATTAGTTCGTCTTGACGGACAAGCTTCTTGGTTACTGCCAGTAACTTACTGGTGAAACTTTTAATGTCGTTACAATCTCAATCTTGGCAACAAATGTTCTTCCGAGTTTACCCAATCTGAGCTCGCCGTTAGCAGCTCCGTTCTACCGGTCCGATTCGCAATTGTCGTGTCGCGAATTCGGGGTTCCACTGTCCTGAATCCCACACAAGTGTGCCTCTGCTGTTGATAAGCACAGGTGCCCATCTATTGAATGCAGGACGAGTAAGTAACAACTAAAGACTCAACGCCTAGAATGGGGACATGGCGGTTGGCAACCGCAAACAGCTACAGTAGAAGACACAATTCCGACCACCGACAGGAAAGTGAACATTCAAAACAGATCTTCCGACTCCGTGTGTTCTCCCTTCTGGTGAAGGATGGAGTGAAAATAACGATGTTCGCGTAGAGCATCATAAAGCTGGTTGTAGTTCGAAACACTTCAAACCGACGATGATATTTTCCCATGTGTAGGGCGGCGGCCGAGGCTGCGCTTGGGATGAGATGTTTGCGCAGTTTTCGCGATGTAGATTTGACGTTTGTCTTTATTGAAGTTCAAGTAGTAATCTCGGAGAAGGGTCGCTCCAACCACGAGCCGTCCTAGGTCGAACGGAATCTCAAGTATGAGGAGCACGCATCTGTCACCACCAGGTAGCTCAGTAACATAACGCTCTTGCGGGATGAAAAGCGTTAAACTGTCCTCATGGTGGAGCCCTTCCAGTACGAGCTCCAGTGTGGGCAGATACGTACGGTCCTCGCATTTTAGGAACGATACAGAACCCATCTTATATAACTTCAACTCCCCACCAGCGGCTCTAACCGTCTCCTCGATACGTGCGGTGATTGCATCGTAAACCTTCTTTGGGCAACCCAGAAAAACCGTTCCAGTGTCGAAGAGGATAGGGTATGCCGCTTCTATGATATTTGTATTATTAATCCTTAAATTCTCTAGTGTAACTTCCCAATCATCATGATCTATTAGTGGGACCGGGAACAACTGACCATCATATTTTGTAGAGTCGCTTCCGCCTAGGAGCAGCTCTCCCTCGTCTGCGTTTTCATGATCGAAATAGATGGAAAACTCCATACTTTTGATGATCCCTTTCATGAAAAGCTGGTCCAGAATAGGATCGAAATCTTTTGAGTCTGTCAAGCCCAACCCCAAAGAGGAGTGGGGAGGAAGTCCCGGAGAGGTATAGTTTTTCACAATGCCGAATTCGATTCCCGAAACCTCCTGGTCATCAAGCTTGACTTCGCCTTTGCGGTGGACAATATCCACAAACCTGCCATCTTGGAAAAATACCTCCATGGACTCCCCATCACAATATGACTGGTTACACCGGTACAGTCCAAAGATAGATCCTTCACATACATTCCCGTTGCATAGTGAGTGATTTGAGATGACGAATGTTTTGTCTGATCCTGTATCCGCCGCAAGATTTAAAAGCTGGCCATCGACCTCCATTGGTACGGTTAGTATATCGTGATGATTATTTCCCCATATAAACCTCTTTTTCATTAGGCTAAGTCTGACAGTATCGTCAGTAATGACTTTATGTAGTATTAAAGAGAAGAGCTTAAGATTTCCCTGGAGGCGTGGCATAATGTTCGTCGCGGTAAAACGAAGCGTACTGAAGAAGGCTATGCCTCATCTCACGGAATGCATTGGTTGAGATATGTAAATCATTCGTTTGCGTGTCTCGGAGACTGCCCGAATGGCGAGCGAACATATTAGAGACGCCCGTCAGGCATCAACCTGACACGCCCGGGGTGTGCCAGTGTCAAACTTGCACCCATGAGTGCCTGCGCAACCAGTCTGCGTTGTGAATCCTATACCATAGCCTCACCAGGAAACAATGAACAATGAATACATCTCCTACAAAGGGGTGAACGACGAGTCGTCGTTAACTACTATGTAAGATACGATTGCGGACCGCAGTCTGCGGTACACCATATCAGCACTTTCATCAGATCGGACTCACTCGACTGTAGTCACTAGACTCTAGTGACTAGAGTCAAGTGTTCTTGGTTACATTTAACACAATATGTGGGCCCAGAAGCTCGTATCAAAACTGTGTTGAAATAGTACTACAGTAGACGAGGAAAGACTGCACCGTGCAGTACGGTGAATGATATGAGACGAATGCAAATGTCTAAGGGCATCACGGAAACATCGTCGCAAGATCTGCCACCACCAGGGAAGCATCCACGTGGAATGTCTTTGTGAAGGGGCATCTCTTTCTGGTTGCACCGAAGATTGTCACGTCGACCAGACATACGAAGACAATTTCATAGTGTGACGCATTGGGAAGCCAATCAAGACCCCAAGCAGTGCTCCCTTGGTATCGAGTTGTGAGGACGTTGCCGTAGGGACCGGGATTCAGACTGGAGGTGAAGGCTTCTAACGGCCATGAGGGCCCTGTAGAGTTAGTGACGCGGACCAGGGGCTTATCAACGTGTATTTGAACAGCATGTTTCACATTAGTGACCTCGAACGTAAAGCTAGGCCGCAAGGCGAGAATGTTGAGACCTGCACGGATACGGGAATCATCGCTGGCAAGGTATATCCGAGTTATCGACCAGTGCGATTCCCGTAGGAATGTGCTTATCATATACGGCGCGATCACGGAATTCAGAACCAGCAACCAGACGACGGTCAGCAGACAAAGGAAGCAAACTGCGTAAATGATGGCGGGGAACCACTTAAATGCTGAAGATCTTCCTTGAGGCTTCAGACCATTCTCCAGGGTGATCTGCTCTGAGTCTGGCTCGATAGGTACTTCATAGCTTCTGCCGAAGAGCTGAGGTCGACGACCCACCATAAACAAGGGAGAACTTGTTTCAACCATGCTGTTCGGAGAGAAGCCAGAGAGAGAACTGTCAAGGGCAGCCTTGTTTCTCGTCTCCGCGTGGCCAGTCACCACGTAGTAGATTCCTATATGTTATTATATATACCCTCTCAAACGTGCGACAAAGCAGCTCTTGAATCACGGAGATATGTCGTGAAGTGTTGAGTCGGGGCTCGCTGTCACGTCACACTGCGAGACCGTCATATGACGATGCCAGCATATCTGAGGCAGCATATCTTGCTGCACTCAGATCGCATCCTACGAGCTCATATAATGTAAGTTACACAGTATTATACAATCCCCGCCCGAACTTCGCACTGTCAATGACGCACCTCAGGTCGCAGCGGGTGATACTTTCCGTAAGTGTTTTAGATTTCGCCCTACGCACGCAGAGCAGCTCCTACTAGGGGCTCCGTAGGGATAAGTTATCTCGGTACAAATATCAGGGTTTCTCAGAATCTGAGGCTCAGACGGCCTCTCATAACTTACACTACGTCCTCTGTGTGTGGCTGTAGAGAAGCGTCTGATTCCAAGCATGCGACGCTTCAGCTGATGCAAATTTGTCGACCCATTGGGACAACCCAACTATCACGCGCGCGCGCCCGCATCACTCTTGCTTCACCAACAATGCCGATGCGCCCACGTCTCGCCGCTCGAAAGATGCGGTTATCGGAATATTCCGACTCCATTAACCTAGCGTCAATGAGTCTATCCACTCGCTTTTAGTGATCTCACCTTACCTAGCTACCATGAGACACTTCGCGAAGCTAACACAATCGTTTCGGTTGTGGGCTACTTACCAAATGGGTGTGAGCGAGAAAGTAGTGAAGCTTCAAATCTCCAAAAGAACGTATGTGTGGTTTGGAACACATGACTCCGCGTTTCTCGTACCATTAGTGGTGGACGGTCAACATATTAAACTGTTCATGGACACCGGAACCCACGAGTCTTTCTTACTCTCGAATGCGACACTGTTCAATGGAGAGCCTTACTATCCCTTCATTTATGATTGCTACAGATGGAAACCTACGACCGGAGCTCATGAGTCTACCGATTTAATGTTCGGTGATGGTTCAAGAACCTCTATCGTTCATCACAGATCTTCCATCGAAATTGACGGCGAAGAAATCACAGATGTAGACCTGGGAATAGCTGTGAACTATACCGCACACGGAAATCCCGCGCATGCATCCCTTGGACTTGGACCCCGACCAGAGGATGACGACGAAGACTTCACTCCCTTACTGGATCAGCTAGTAAATAAGGGTGTCATCAGTAGGAGACAGTTCTCCATCCACTTCAACCCCAGCAACATAGACCAGGGGGAACTCATCCTTGGTGGAGAGGATCCCTCGAAGTATAAGGGGCCAGCGGGTACTGTGCCATTCCTGATAAACGATGACCTCTGGTCAGTTGGCTTGAAAGGTATTGTTGTCGCAGGGATGCCTGTCCAAATGCCATCGCTATCAGGACCTCATAAGATAGTCATAGACAGTGGGACAACTTCTTTGCATCTTCCCAGGAGTATTTATCGTGCTGTGATGGAGATCATCAAAAGGAGCGCTGCATACCACGGTAATCATGTCAAGATATCCGAGGAGTCGATGAGGCGTCCTATCCTGGAGAACTGTGAAGACGCGAGATACCTTCCGCCGATTCAGCTCGTATTCAAGGGGAAGTCTCGAAGCGGGACTATCCCTGTGGTCATCCCCAGTGAAATGTACGTGACCAGGAGTCTAGCGACTAAACGATGCGTCTTACTGATCCAAGAAGACCCAGGATATCTGGAATGTCTCACAGTCGGGCTTGATTTACTCCGGTATTATCATTTTCTATTTGATTTTGATAAGCGCGAGATACGAATCGCTAAGTCCAAGGCAAAGCAGCGGGACGCATACCCAGTTGATCGCGCTACTGAGGGCATATCCGGCGTAGTTGTCTGAAGTGCCCGTGTGGTGAAGTATGCGGTATATGTATGCGTGCAGTGGTCGCTCACGGCTTGCCAATCAGGGTTGAATGTATGTGCAATGTAAATGCTTACATATTTGGCTGTATTTACCCACACGAATTGATTTGCGTATTGAGAGTATTAATTGTTTAATGGCTACTGTATATACGAACATCCGTTTTACGGTGCCAAGGTGTCACCTTGTCTCGGGCTCACCTTGAAGGTGAGCCCGACTACTACAACTTAGCAAGGACCACCAAGTAGTCACTACTTCCGAATATTAAATTTACGTAGTCCCACGAAGATGCTCGTAGACCGCATAAATCGTTCAGAGGTTCGAAATCTGCTTTCAGCTTCCTCCCACAGAGAAGGGTGCTATATGGAGGAAAAGCTGTTGATGTCGTATTTGCGCTATGGTGAATACGTGGTATCTACGGGCATTCACACGCTGGGGCCAGGCTCGTTCTGGTGCATTGCTCCTAGACTACGGACGTCCACGTACACATGTGTATGGGTAAGAAGCACTGCGCCGCCCGGGACTCGAACCCGGATCTTCCGTTTGGCAGACAGAAGTCTTAACCTTTAGACTAGCGGCGCCGGCACACCGTCACGAGTACATACGGTCGAGCCACCTACCCACGCATAGCTGCCTGATCGAGACACGCACTTCGTAACCGTGCATTTACACCTATATCTCACTCATCGTGTTTCTAGATTGGCATGTCCCGCACATTCAATTTAACGAGTTAGACCGTGAAATATTGATATTTAAGTTTAATGCTCAAGCTCATGCTTCAGCCTTCGCTACTAACTTCAACTGTGAACGCAAGCTCCGAAGATAATGCAAAAACTACTGAAACTAATCGTGACTGATCCTCTAATTGTCATTGAACAGACTCGACGATTGTCAGAATGCCGAGCATGCTGGAGGGGAGGGGCGTGGATTCACATGTTAACATCAGCGGTGAAATCATAATTGATGGTGGGTACCTGAAATAAGCCCCATAACCCTAACAAACTCAGGAAGCCCTACCACTCCCGAGATGAACTTCAAGAAAACTAACAACGCGAGCTCCGATTGGATCTGATCAAACACAATATATCTCAGCCGACTAGGAATCAGCTGAGAATCTTCTCCAACATCCGCGGCAATGCTGATGGAGATGGAGCCTACTTTTTCTCCAGCCTCCTGCCAGCTCTGTATCACTCGAAGCATCATCTCAGCATGTCGGCAGGGATGAATTGAAGCACACTGTATACCTATGAACGCATCTTATATACCTCACTCAGTAATAACAATTACGAGGACTTTGCTCATATTCACATTCGACGATGAAGAATTTTTTCATATAACAAAAGCTCACCCAAATCGGGAGCGACCAGACAAGCATAGTCACCCATTTACTCTTTCTAATCGATTCCCAACGAAGGGAGATGAGAGGCATAAATGGTCCTACCAGTGCAGGGATGGGGATCCACGGTAACCGTCTTGCTCCTGTATTCGGTGAGGACATCCTCGAATATCTTTTCTGGCTCGAGTGGTTGACCAAAACGATCAAATCCAGATAACCACAATCGAGGAGTTTGATAATACTACCAACACTTGAAGGGGACAGCGGTGACACAATTACCTTATCCCAAGTAATACTTAAATCGTAGCTCCTTCTGAGATCCTCACTCTCATCGGGAGGGGGCACTACCACATGAGAACTGCCCCCATCGGCATTCGCATCACCGCCAACAACTAGCTCATCTAGAGCCGATATCGCAGCGTTTGCCTGAAGTACCAAAAACACTGGTACTGTCATATAGTCATATTTTTCCATGGCAAAAAGGTCGAATTTCTCAGAAGGCATGCGCAACAGAGATATCATGTTCCTCGGCTCCCAAGCCCTATAATATCAGCAAAGAGCTCAGCCTGCTGAGTCAATGAGTCATGTTGCAAACATGACTCATTGCATACGAGAATTGGAAGCATGTGCTTTACTCGGCCCGAGCTGCTGCCCTGGGAATATTTCCTCACGCTGTACTTGACTGTGAAATGATATCTATGCATTATAACTACTAGGGCGACAAATTTCCGAAATTATCGAGACAGTCTTATCAACATATCCAATATCCCTCCCCCTTCAAAACCCAATTACCTCTTCGTCACCATAATCCTCCTCAACCATTACCATAGCCCTCACTTGCGGTGCTGGCCTACCATAAACCCTCACCACCAACTTCACGTGTGGTGACCTTACTTGGTAGCCTGAGGCTGAGCCACATCTCCCAGTGTTATTTCAGCAACTTCTTCCCCTTCTTTACTAGCATTCCCTCTACCCACCGCATAAGACGGACTAAAGGAAGCTTTATTGTTGCCTTGCTCAGACGGCGCCATGATAGCCTACTGAGCCTCGCCAGTTTGAAGCCAACCGTCCTCGTCCTCAGTACAGTCACTGACATAGCAGATACCAATTCATACAGTGACCGTGGTTATGAGAATACGCAAGCCATTGAGATGACTCGCGAAAAAAAGTAACACGTTTGATATAAGGTGTTTCCAGTGATAGACGCTGGTGAGCCGAATCGAAGAGTGGCTTCTCAGCAAGGCTTCAGCTGGAAAGGAGGGTTCAATGTGAAAGGTCTCGGAGTTCTGCAGAACTATACTGTAGAATGGTCGGCATATATCTTTTCTTTATTGGCAAATGTATGGTTACACTGTCTCGATAAAGTGGCATAATTGGTGAGAGCCCGCCTATTATTACGCTGTGATATCTTTAACACTATTTTCAAGGTCCTTCACTCGAGCGAAGCAAGGCACGCCTCTCGTTATCAAATATTGCTTCTCTTTTGGCAGATACGACTAACCATCCAGTTGTACTCAATCTGAGCTATTTTGTATCTTACCTGCTCATAAGATGCTTTGGCCGCTGGTGCCCATTGCCAGGTAGGGAACTTCGTCACAAGAGCATCCCCGGCCGCTACGAACTCATCTGAAGTAATAAATCCACCTCACCCAACGCTTAGATATCTTATAGCAACCCGAAGCGCTGGCAGAACTCCAGCCGAGCAAAGCGGTTCAAGATTAAGCTGCTCAATTTAAGCTGCTGCTTACCAGGTGTTAAAGTGCCTTTAGTGGCAAACTTTGATTCTGTAGGGACCTTCGAAAACATACTGACAAGTCCCCTATAAGCATCACCAAGACGATGACCGATCTCCTCGACAGATGGCCCGCTGCTGGACATTAATAAAGAGAGCCTATCGATCAGATGACACCAAGTTAACCTAAAGATTCCTTCCAGCTCTACAGTGGAGACTCTGGAAACTCAGTCAACAATTTTGATAAATAATAAGATCAGCAAACATACAGAGATCGCCCGAGCTCGGGTGCCTTAAGTCGACCTATGAGAGTATCTTTAGGTTAAACCTTTAAGAGTATCTTTAGGTTAAACCTTTAAGAGTATCTTTAGGTTAAACCTTTAAGAGTATCTTTAGGTTAAACCTTTAAGAGTATCTTTAGGTTAAACCTTTAAGAGTATCTTTAGGTTAAACC
>JAAPAO010000290.1:0-42256 GCA_013115145.1 Perkinsus chesapeaki | reverse complement strand
TACAACAAACAGAGGACTATACCGTATAATATACAACAAACAGAGGACTATACCGTATAATATACAACAAACAGAGGACTATACCGTATAATATACAACAAACAAAGGACTATACCGTATAATATACAACAAACAGATGACGAGAAACCGAGCGAAATAAGCCGTTCCCCCTTTCATAGTACTTATCCTCCCTAGCTGGTACTCTCCCCTGCAGTATAGGCCCACCGTCATCATGTAATATACCAGCAGGAGCCATTTCAAACCTACAGAGACTGTACTAACCATTATAAGCATAATCAACTCCAACTAGGCTATATCAGCCTCGAAAGTACAGTACAGCCTTTACTGAATAATACACAGTACACAATATATATTTTGATAGTAGCGGCCTTTAGTAGGGTCCAGCTAGTAAACGACTTACATCCATCTCAGTACATCCCCCTCCTTCTGAGTAACTGGTTGCATCTTCAATAATACTCCAGCTCCCCCGGTTATCGCAGAGAACCTACCTGGGCAACAAAGATACGCAATGATACCACTTTTGGGCCTACCTCCACCTGGTACTATTGCCGGAGGTAATATTAATGTCGATGTCTGAAAGAGGCTAATAAGAGCTATAAGGGAAAGGATGCTTACTTGTACTGACATTGACACTCCGATGGTGCTCCACCGAAAAATGCGAGAGAAATTAAAAGTGACGGGTGCCAGGTTCGAACCTGGGACCTCCGAATCAGGTGTCGCGTCTTCCCATCTTTATGTGACATTAACGCCCCATGACGCATTACTTAGTTATTAGTATGGGAAATGGAACCAGCAACAACAGTGCCGTCAACAGCCGACATAACTCAAGTGAGCCTGAGCAATTCAGCGATGATTCAGCAATAGAGGGGCCGCCTCATCCCGACAAGGTTAATACGGTTAATAATAGGGGACAGTTGGTAGAATATCTTTTAGGGGGAGGTGTCTCTGCCGGCAGCAAGTGGACTCCAAATAGGCAAACCTCGTAAATGGACAGCTGCAACGGGGAGCTCGGGGCCACTGGGGAGCATGTCCCCGGCTACAGAGGAAGGCGGCTCGTTTAGTTATGGTGCCCTCGATTCTAAGAGTAGTAGCGGAGGGAGCGGTATGGGAATAACCGATACTGCCTTAGGCTTATCGGCGACTCCAAGTTTCATATCGAGACAATCGCCTGTTTTAGTGCCTTCCAATCGGGGTCGGCTCGCAGTTGTCGCGAATCTGAGCTCAAGAATATTTTTTCAGGTAGTTTTGACTATCCCTCTGACACGCCGGAGGGCAGCCAATACGAGCGGCCATCAAGCTTAGTGTCCCATGGGTCTGTTGAGAAGAGATCCTCCTCGAGCGGTCTCACAGCGATGTACTCGGGATTTGGCGGAAATGTGGTATAAAAATATTTTGGCAGATACGAGGTTATCAAGCCCAAAGATACCAGCGGCAAGGACGCTCGGATAAAAGGAGAGAAAACTAAAAACCAGGACGCCCATTGTAAAAGAGAATCTTAGCTTGATGCGTGCACTTAACTCTGTAGTTGCGGTAACCCGAAATGGACTTACTTTGGTGGGTATATTCGATGGTCACGGAGCGCCTGCGGGTGCTACTAGTCAAATGCAGCTGAGCTACTATATGGCCAGCGTAGTGCCTGATATCTTCTTTTCGGTAGCAACTGCAATATCGACCCGGGTTCGAACCTATGTCTCGGCAGGTCATTTCTGTTCTTATCTCTGACAAGGTCAATTTCTCATCTTTGAGCGCACCTTCGACGGCAGAGTTGAAGTAAGGGAGGAGGCCCGGGAAAATTTCTCAATTTTTTCCGATTTTTTCCCACGGACCAACTCCAGAGAGAGCAGTGTTCGCCGCTCCACCAGACATTCCAAAAAGGGAGTCTAGCGGATAGGGGTTTTGTTTTCCAGGAGCTTGGCGAGCATGTATCCCAGCGAGGCATCTGCCCAAGTGTGTTTGGGGGAGGACGTATTAGGTCAGCAGGGGGAGCAACCGGCGCTGGTCGTCGCTCTCAATCGTAAGCATCTGAGTTCGATTCCTGGGAAGACGTAGTTTTTAATAATTCAGAAACTCTGCGAATCTGCGAGGAGATGGCGCTTGCATCGCCGGATGTGGACACTGCAAATGGTGGATGTAGGGATGGGAGGAGGAATAGGAGGAGGGTTCGATCCGAGGCGACAGCAACTTATTTAATATAAGCTATATTATTATAATATACGTTGTGTGTTTTTCATTATCAATACTTACCCTATACGATCGGTTCGTTGAAGATTTTTAACTTCTCAAGGTCACCTTCACGTTTATCAGGTACTGCATCTTTGGTCTGTGTCCACGAGGCGTCTGGGCTGATCGGAGTGTCGCAAGTTGGGGACTCGCAAGTGGCGCTGATTCAAACGTCATCATCAGTCGAGCCTAGTTCGAGGGACGAGCAACAGGCGCATACCGAGCCTCTCTTTACTCAACCACACACGGTAAGGCTGCCGTCGGGCTTTGATGTTATAAGTGAGGCTGGTGTAGGTTCGGGAAAGGCTGGATGAGAGACATCGTATATTAAGTTGTGGAGGAGTTATATATAAGAATAAAGCTGTTGGAGTAGGTCTGGTTAACAACCTCACGCACATCTTCCCTAATTCAACGTCTTGCGCATCTTCCCTAATTTAATCTCCTGCGTATCATCCCTAATTCAACCTCTTGCGCATCTTCCCTAATTCAACCTCCTGCGTATCATCCCTAATTCAACCTCTTGCGCATCCTCCCTAATTCAACCTCTTGCGCATCTTCCCTAATTCAACCTCTTGCGTATCTTCCCTAATTCGACCTCTTGCGCATCTTCCCTAATTCAACCTCTTGTGTATCTTCCCTAATTCGACCTCTTGCGCATCTTCCCTAATGCAGCCTCCTGCGTATCTTCCCTAATTCGACCTCTTGCGCATCTTCCCTAATGCAGCCTCCTGCGTATCTTCCCTAATGCAGCCTCCTGCGTATCCTCCCTGATTCAGCCTCTTCCGTATCTTTCCAACGGAAAGTAACGGAAAGTCCAAGTTCGCGTATCTTTTCAAGTCAACCTCTTGCATATCTTTTCAAGTTAACTTCTTGCGTATTTCTTTAAGTCAACCTATTGCGTATCTTTTCAAGTCAATCTATTGCGTATCGTTTCAAGTCAACCTCTTGTGTATCTTTTCAAGTTAACCTCTTGCATATCTTTTCAAGTTAACTTCTCGCGTATCTTTTCAAGTCAACCTCTTGCGTATCTTTTCAAGTTGACGTCTTGCGTATCTTTTTAAGTCAACCTATTGCGTATCTTTTCAAGTCAACCTATTGCGTATCTTTTCTAGTCAACCTCTTGTGTATCTTTTCAAGTTAACCCCTTGCGTATCTTTAGGTAGCAGTAACTAACATTGCCGTTACACGGACATTAGGCGACTCTGTTATGAGGTCAGATGGCGTACAGGAAAGGGACTCCAACTTCGACGCGGATCTTGTCAAGTTCGCCAAGAAGAAGGGCTGCACCGGCCTCATAGGCTCCCCCGAATGGTATCGAGCTTCGTCGATCCACAGTGCCGCCGCCCAGCGTTGTTGCTGTCGTTGTTAAGGTACATTTGGACACCCCAACACAAGGAGGAGTGGGCTGCAACGAACGCTCCAGTTGAGAGCTATTGTGGGCATCATGAGCCATCGACGCAGGCGGAGGGGACTGGGGAAAAGAAGTAGTGATTTGGGGGAGGTGCTGCTGCCCGGGAAATGTGGGAAGTTTGGCGGTAAAATGATAGCAACGACTTGCATGGTATTAAGAGTTGGTCTAGAAGATTTGAATATATCCCCGATGTTTGCCGTGATGAGGTTGGTATAACTCTCGACGTTAGCAGATAGCAGACGGGCAACTTAGTTACGTACCAGCTCTCACTGTTGTGCAATCGGACTTTGAACTCTGAGATATGAGAGCCCTACATAAGCGACTCCTTCTTCTCTGGATAGAAAATTAATCTATTGATTGAGGCGGTTGAAGAATGTAGCATTTGCATTCCGTCTTGTTCGATATTCAGTTCAACAAGTTTGAAGTGGGGATGACTACGGTCCCTGGTTCAATCCCGGCATATGTCGATTTCACTGTCAGTTTTAAATCCGAGCCAGCTCGCCGTGTCGGTGGCCCATCCTCCTCCTCCGCTGCCTCCGCTTCTAGACTCTACCTTATTGCAGCGTCAGATGGCCTTTGGGATATCCTAAGTGGGCCGATTAACTTAACTCTAAAGGGATGTTATTGTTATTGGCAGGTCCGCGGACGATACAAGAAAAAATAAGGAGGCTTGGACCTATGCCGTCAGGAGCAAAGCTACATGATATGGTACTGAGAGGGAAGTTCGCGCGCCACGAAATTGGAGCACGGTTGGGTTTGTTATTATTAACCTAGTAACATTAGTGCGGTTGGGTTGCGCGAAGTACTAGAGGAAGCTGTTCCGTTTTGGGATGGATATATAGAAGTTATTGCTGGTTCGAGTGAAATGCTTTAATAGTGATGATTAGCCTATATTTGGGGAGATGTTGGATACAATATAATTGATAGGAAAAAAGTGTTATTGATGTTAATAGAAGACAGTGGTAAAGGGGTATCCTCAGTGATAGTAGAGCAAAGAGTGGTAGTATCAGTCAATACTGTATCGGTATGCCCGCTAAGGAATGTTCTGTGCTACTGGAATCAGAAGTACGTTCTTGTGGACGTAATCATAATACTTCGATTCCAGTTTCGTGTGATACAGAAGAGGCTTTGTACTTCGGCAGTAGCTGTAGTCGATGATGACCGCGCGCCCCAGGTATTAGCTTGTAGATACGGTCGTGTGTGCCGACGGGTCCTCATGATGACACTACGTGGGCTGTGTTGAGTATACCATTACCGAAGGCTGACAGAAGGAGGGATGATACAGCAGCAGCAGGAGGAGGGGCGGAAGGAAGCGAAGATCCGTTTGATGTGGCAAGGCAGCAGTTGTGGACATCACACAGTAATATCATAGCTTGAAGCGTGCTTTTGATAGAGGGGTTGAGAATTGCTCGCACTGCAGTTTTGTTGCCTAGCCGAGTCTATCGCGTTAATACGGTGGAAGGATCTGCCACAATCGCTCCAATCTACAATCAATTTCTTAAATCGATCGGTCGTGACATAAATTTGTGATATTCATGTTGCATGTAGTTCACGCAGTATGATGAAGTGTCGAGAATTCACCTTTTAAGATTCTCAACGAGGTGTGTGTGAACGTGTATTTGGCTTATCGATTCTAACATCCTGTGGGTTGTTTGATAATAATAATATATTCTTTAAGGCGTTATCAATGAGCGTTTTAGTGCAACATCTGTGACAGGTTCTCCCATCCATCGACCGGCGACATTCTCGACTCTGGACGCCCTCTTTGCACCACAAGAGCAGGACATGATTCCCCGGAGTGAGCGAGGACGGTACGAGTAGTCGAGGAGGGTTGAGGAGGAATGGAACTGAAGAGGTGTAGGTCGATATCAAGTCCAGATGGCTTCCGTGGGACAAGACCAGCGTCCAAGTTGGAGGATCTCTTCGCGCCCTTGGATAAGCCGCCGCCACCGCCATCATCATCGAGTGGTAGATGGGAGAAGTGGAAGGATGAGCATCATCATCATCGCCATTAGAGCATATTATCCTGTAGGGCTGGTCAGGAGCCTAGTCAGGGTTTGTGGCATGGGCGCTAGTTTATATAGTAATAAAAGTTAATAATAATTAATTTATTATATACATTTAATAATAGAGATTATTATCGACTCACATTTCTTGGAATTTCGGTCACTGCTTGGGGTGAGTTCAACAACCAGATACACCGCGCTGAGGAAGTATACGAAATCGATCAACCGTTTCATACCTCCTTTCACATTGTAGACAAACGTAGCGCAGTCGAGTTGGATTTGATCAGTAGCTTTTTTTCTTTATCATCAGGTGTTCACATATTGACTATCAGCGTTATATCAACTATATAAGTAGCAGTGCAGCAGCAGCAGCCAGTATTATACGACTAGCTCCTCTCCAACAAGTGAAAGTATTTTCCTGGTATATTGTAGACTACCTTTTCTGCCGTCGTCGCCGCCGCCGCGCTCCTCCTCTTCCTCGCGGTTGAAGGTTACCGTCAAAAGGACGAGAAGTTGCTTTTGATCGTATCTTTCCTGATAAACCAGCAGTAGCCTCAGTCGCTGTTTGAGGGTTACTAAATGCGTTGTTCTTCTTTTTATTATCATCATGACTGGTTCGCGAGGAAGTCATTTGGCATCTTCTATCTTTTTGTTATCATCCATCTATCAGTACACTCTACGACTGCGATTGCCGATATCTCCTCCGCCCCTGCCGTAGTGGTGATTGTTGACGCCTCGGCGGTTGCAGTGGTGGCAATTGTATGTCTCTAATATTTCTAACTTGAGTGTATTTGAGGATAAAATGCTGCCGGCCCCTTTTATATTATCATATCATCTTCGAGAACAATTCAATAGAAGAAGGATACGCGTTTGTCAAGACCATGTTGTTTTTGCTTCTCCTCCTCCTCCTGCCACTACTACTACCGCTACGGTGACCTCTTTAAATGTTTGACCCAGTCCTGGGGGCAGGATTCTTGTTGTTGTTAACTCCCTCTCCCCCCCTCCTCCTCATGGGGCTAGTTCCCGAGGACTAACTGAATGCTCGTCTTTGCTACCTGCTGGGGTGGTGGTGGTGGTGGTCTGTATTGCTATAGCTCCTCTTCATCATCATCGGCAGCAGCTGCTGCCATTTGCACTATGTTGTTGTTGTACCTTCTCCCCATTGATCAAGACTGACCAACTGAACTATTACAACACTCTCATCGAAACAATCCTATCAGTAGTGATGATCGTCATCGTTACTCTGCCGCTCCACCCCGCATTTGCTGCATATAGCGTCATTACGAGTACACTGATTTGGATAACATATCCGGCCACCTTTGTTGAGTTCCCTTGGCTGGAAGAGATGTTGTTTAGGAATTACGGTTTTCAGTGGAGATGGGCAAGGCTAAGAAGACACGTAAGGTTTCAGTGGCGAAGAAGATGATAAATCCAAAGGACACTCGATTGGTGTAAGGAGGAGCATTTTCTCGAGAGAATCGCGCCCGAGAGTTCCACCACAATGTCCAATCTGCAACAAAGTGAAATGGGTGTCGGCCTTCCTGAGTTGACGGGGTCGTCGAAGTACTTATAGAACGGGTCCGATGCATTTTCAACCACACCATCTCGATAACTTTGTGGGCAGAAGGAGGTAACTTCCAGAACTTCGACATACACAGGAGGATCTTTTTCGTGGATTCCATAATAGAGAACAGGGGCTGATTGATTATTTTTTGTGATAACTATGATCCTTGAGGGGCACGTCTCGTGATTGAGGGTGTGGGAGGCGCAAGCGATGGACCACTCTTGAGTGCCGCTGGCCCTGCCCCTCGTAGGTCCGGTCGCGCGCGCCGCCCCCGTACGGTTCGTGATTGAGAGTGTGTGGTTCGATTTCACCGGTTGGTGTTTTAGGAAGAAAACTGTGGGAATGGAGAAGCAAGCGAAACTGAAAGAAAAGAAGGTTAAAGAGATGTAGGCTGCTGCTGCTGGCATTGAGTTCGTGTGATCAACAGCAGCTTGGCATTGGCAGGCCTAAGAAATCATCGGCGATGTTCTTCCAGGCAAATAACAATCTTAAACCTCCTTATCAGGTAGGAATCTAAGGTTGACGCGAGGACTTCGCGAATCGGGTTTTGTGTATGATTCGTTTTTTTGCACTACTGTTACTGGCAGTAATAAACTAGGCCTTATGTGAGCATTTTACTGAGGTTATATACAGGATGCAGCCTCGGACTGCTAGTTGGTACCTTCAATAGGCAGCGTTCGTGTAGTAGTCTCATGAAAATGGGTTGTTCGAGGATCGAAAATTGTTCCTACCCCCGAGATATAATAGAAGCTTTGATGGAAGAGATGTCCTAGCCCAGAAAGGAACATGAAGCTGCATTCCTCCTAGAAAGACCACTCGGTGTACCTCTGTAATTAGACCCACCCGATGTGGATGATGAGCAATGAGGGAAGCTGTGTCCGTGTCGTGATGCTGTCCGAGTTGCAGTAATTTTCGGCGAGCTTGCCCATCGCTGTTAGCTCCAGTGGACTTGTTGTTTCATAATTTACCCCGCGATATGCCTACAAGTTCGTATGACACTGTAAATGTTATTGTCCCTCAGGTGTTGGTCGATACTAACTTCTTCAACTTCTCCATACAAAACAAGCTGGACCCAATGCAGGCGCTTATGGATTGTCTTCTGGCCAAAGCGGTGCCCTGCGTGACCGACTGTGTTATAGCGGAAATGGAGAAGCTCGGTCATCGTTATCGGTAAGGTTTGTGACGCCGTGACGCCTCAGTATCGCCTCCTCTCCAGATTGGCCTTGCGTCTGGCGAAGGACCCTCGGTTCACCCGGCTCACTTGTGACCACTCCGGCACGTACGCGGACGACTGCCTGGTCCGCCGAGTTGAACAGCATCGATGCTACATTGTCGCCACGAACGATCGAGATCTTCGACGTCGACTTAGAAAGGTGAGCAGGTATCGGAGCAAGTAGGTTGAATAAAGCGCACTATGAAAGATACCTGGTGTACCGATCATTCGAGTTCAACGTGGTAAGTATGCAGTCGAAAGGATGCCCGAAAGCATATCCGCGGTAGGCCCAGATCTGAGCTTGAAAGTATCTTTAAAGATTCTTTTAGGTCCCACTTAACAAATCCATCATTGCTTCCAAAAAAAAGAAATAACTCCACCAGCGTCGTCGTCGTCCACTACAACTAACGTTACTCCTCCCCTGATACTAGTTGTTGCGTTGCTTAGCAGTACCAGCGTGTCAAGCCCAATGCTGACAAAGCCTAACTCGGCCAACATCATCGTAGGAGGATCGCTTCAGCGCCTTCCTCGCCCAGCATGCATCCAAAATCCCTCATTAGCTTACCACCTATTAGCCTTACTAGCAACTTCACCATAACCACCGGTTGGTGGGTGCCTCATGCCGGGCGTGCGCGTTTGGATTTTGGGCTTGGCGCGCGCCCTGATGATCGATTTGTAATGTCGCAGTGTTTGTTATAGGATTTGTTGAAGCAATTGAATACCTTATTGATGTCCGACTCATCATCGAACTCACTCTCCACCTTAACTAAGGTAGCATACGTTAATGATTTATGTTGCTAGTTTCACGCGCCAATTAATTGTTATAACGTATATGAGAGGTATCTTAGGTTGAGCGTGCATTTGTTAATTTCCGTTGCTGTTATCTAGCTCAACCGACTCTCTGCAAAATGCTCTTTTTAACGTTCGTATGGCTACTCTATTTAGCGGAAGAAACACCACTGCTTAAAGCCGTCGTTGGTATCCGGTATAGAACAACGTTAACATCTAGCTCGTCCTTCTTACAGGTGCTCATCGGTGCTGGTGTGGCAGCCGTTGCTGGTGTTGGGCTTTACTACCTCTTCAGAGAGGACGACTCGACAGCCACCGCTGGCAGCAAGGCTGCCGATAAGAAGCAGCAACAAGGAGGCAAGGTCGACATCGACAAGGTCAGGCCATCTTAGCAACGGCGGTTTTATGGGCATTTGAAAAGTCAGATATCCAAGACACAAGTCCTAGAAATAATGAAGGCGATATTGGCGTCCCAGGATGAGATGAAGCAAACCATGAAGGTGCTTCGGCTTTGGTTCATCACAGGCGATCACTGGTTCGCAGGTATTGACGCGCGATTTGGCAGCAGCTCAGTCGAAGGGCGATACCGAGGCCCTCGAGTTCCAGAATGTCTACAAAAAGGTTCAAGCAGTCCAGCCTAAGGACCCTCTGGAGACGTAATCTAATAAGGAGTGGTTGCGGTGCTTGACCAGCTCATGGCAGGTACGGCTTGAGCATGATGGAATTCGACCAACTACTCGACAGGGAGCAAAATGATCCACGTAAGTGACCAGGCGAGAGTATGTTGTTACTTTCCGGGTTTTAGAGATTCGCGAATGCATTGTTGAGATAATGGGGGGAAAGATCCCCGAGGGCGGTGCTCAACCGACTACGCAGTTGTCGGTGAAGCAAATCATCTCCATTCACGAATTCATGCTGCAGCGGTTGGACCGCATTGTTAAGGAGTTCTCAGCGATGCCCGAATCGGTACTGCCCATCATGGAGGTTGGTTCAATGTTGTGATAGGTTCGTGCCAATTTCGACATGAAGACGGTTACTATTGCCGCCCAGGCTATCGTAGGCAGTGCTGTGGAGAACAAGTAGGTTAGTTGCCGAAAGAGCGGTATGAAAATGTGTCCAGGTTCTCTGTATCGTCTGATGATATTGAGAATGCTGTTATGCTGAATCACGCGCAGCTCTCAGTTAGCCAGCAGTTCGCTAATATCAATATAAAGATGCAGGAGACTATGACCAAGTTGATGGATCAAGTAAGTTTTAAACTGCTCCCTGGGCTTATCTGCGAAATGGATAGTGTGGTGAAGTCTCACTGGAGCTACTTTAATGTTACTAGAAGGTTGTCGCTAGTAAAGTGGTATGTGAATGTGACATATTCCAAAGCAGCAAAGTGGTCAGTATAAAGTACCGTGAGTTTGGTCGATATATTATAATTCACGTTATCGTATTATCGATAGAATTATGGAGTATCGATCTGCTTGGTGATATTATTTACTCACTACTATTAAATAGAGTAAGGGACTTAATAGAGTACTAATCGCGATCGACGACGTTATATTCCATAATGCCAGAGCAGCAGCAGCCGTAACAGCCGCTGCAGTGGCGCTTCTATGCCCTGCATTGTTATCCTATTAATAATATCTACATACTTACAACTGTTATTCATTTTTAGGCAATGGGAGGCACTTCACAGTAAGGTGTAATAATAATAGAGGATCGTTTCTGTTGGATGACGATGATAATAGCGAAGGGCTGTTGTTGTTGTGGTGATAGTAGCATTCCCTATTTTATCATCCTCGCCCATTGCCTACTTTCTACAATATAACAACAACCACTTGAGTTGTAATAGTTAATTGGAGAGACTACACAAGCCATAGTGCGGCGGAGAAGGAGATGAAGCAAACGAACACTGCGCCACTGGGAGTAACTGAGGAACATCGATGAATCGGTAATGACTTGAACAAGTCATTACCGATTCATTGATTTACTAGTAACTCAATACTGTCTTTCAATTCAACGGCGGCGGCGACGGGAATCAATAGTAAACAACTGATGTACATGGTAATACAAATAGTTATTGTTGTTGTTGATGGTGAAGACGGCCACCTTACTTCATGAACGTTGGTGAATTCCATTACCTGAATAACCATCGAATAGCGCAAGTGGCGAAGATTGAGATCCTACGAGTTGCTGAGGAAGCAACGGAGGAGTTCCTTTCATCAGCACTGCTGCTGCTGAAATCCCATTTATTTTGGGGCCGTAGACTTGACTTTACTATTTCACGTGCCCAATCTTGACTGCTGTCTGAGATGAAGAGATTGTCGGTATGATAGTAGTGATGACGGTTTACCTGTGCCACTGTGTCGATCATGTAAGGATCGATTGCGACCTACAAGACAGGGAAAAGCGTAACCTATGTTATGTATAACGACCATGAAAATGCCTCCCGACGGAAGGGTCTGTGATTAATGGGAGCGGAGTCTAGGAAGTACACTTGATGTTAATATTTGTAGTGAGTCGGTATGTAGGAAATAGATGTTTGCGGACTGATGAACGCGGGAAAACCAGGCCAAGTACTCCATAAAAGAAAGAACACGAAATTCGTCATGATCGGGTTTCTGCGGTTCCCAACCAGCAAGCTGAGATTCATCCTTCAAGGGGATCCCCATGGAAAACACCCATCCGTGGGGATTGTGGGCAGGCTCCTTATCCACCCACACTCAACAGCCTGGGCCCCCTTCCACTATTAATCAGTCATTATTAGCAAGTGCTACTGATCGTTCCCGTGGGAGGATACCTAAGCCATCGCTGGTGAAGCTATCCTTGGGGTCTCTCTGCCTTTCCACAGAGGGCTTCGTTCGATGCTTGTCATGTTTTCGTCGACCATCATTCTGAGTAAAGAGATGTCGCCACTGGGAATCGAACCGGCGTCTATTACTGGGCTGTGAGGAGTGAAGATAGATGCATTTGAGGAGCTGAGGGAGTAAGTTGAAGCGTCGTCATCTACTCTCATCTTCTGAGCACCGTAACCTATCAGTTCAGATATACACCAGTAACATGTTTCTATTGCGGAGACACAATAGAAGTTTTGATAACGAGAAATATAGTTGATAATGAGATGGTTTTGAATCAAAACGAAAAATGAAAATGTTTTCTCATTATCACAACTTCTAATAATGAGAGAACATTTTACCAGTGTAAAAAGAAGACTCGAATGCATTCCCTCTTGGAACACTGTTCTTTTGTGATTCACTGTCATCGAGACGTTCCAAGATTGCGGGCATGTCCAATATTTTAATGTACATCTTCATCTCGTATATTCCTACTGAAGTAGCGCATCTCTTCATTCTGTCCTGTTAGTAATGTATTTCATATCTCTTGTTTAGGTAGCCTAATGTTCCCTATGCAACTTCATTCCATTGTATCTCCGCCCCAGGAAATGCCCCCGATATAGGCTCAAGCCTATATCGATCAATGTGACAACTTAGGTATCTCCATTTAACTAGTCTCTGCCTCTGTTGAGACCATCGATCCACTTACTGTTCTTGCTGCTGATGTTCCTATTGTGCTGTAGGGACTCCTGTTGCTGAGGGTAGTACTAATAAAACTATTATATTCAGAGAGATTCATCACCCGCCATACCAATTCAACGGCTTGAGACTGCATCGCTGAGATGGCTGCCGTTTCCGTCGGTAAGGAGGCGAGAACTCCACCGAAAAGATACCTAGGATGTCCTGCTAGTCGGCAGGCGGGGCTGAGCTATACCGTATTTGCCGACGAACTCGTTTGAGTTCTTCCACCTCGCATTCGGTCTCCTCTATTGTCGTGCTAGAAGTGTCATAATGTAATCGAGCTGGCGGCCAGAGCTTACAGTCCATCCCCCCGATGAAGCTGCTGCCTGAGTTGTTGAATTTCCTTCAGTGCAGCAACACCGCCATCTGCAACGCGTTCATGCTTTATTTGAACAGTCATTCCCTCACCGGTTCGTTCGGCCGTGGAGGGTCTGGATTCGATGTTCTGTGACGTATCATGTTCAAGTGTTGCTTTTTCCTCCTCCTTGTCTGCTTTCAATGTCCCCTATGTGCAAAGTATCGCCACTGACGACCGTCGATTGTCTCTACCAGCTTCCCGATCTCCTCGGCGTTATCGCGTATCTTCTGTAGATGCTGCTCTAGGTCGGGCAATGCCGTCATCCCTTGTAGCTCCTCACTGAGCAGCCGCACCTGACAGCCTACCCTCATGATCGATGCGTTATATGATCCCACCGTGGAAAGGAGCTCTGCTGCGCACCGCCGCGCTCGAGCGAGGCTTTCTTGCATCAGTTCTCGATTATTTTCGTCCTCCCGTTCCTGATGGATTTATCACAATCATTATTTCGCTCTCTTTCGGTACCTCTGCCGTCGGTGGTGCCTCTGGCGGCGCTTTGCCTTCTGTTGCCTGTGGACCAACTTCTTCAGCTGGTTTTGAAGCCATCACTTCAGCAGCAGCTTCATTCTGGTGGTCATCAACGGCGGCAGGTTGCTCCTCCTCCTCCACTACGACTTCCTTGGCATTCGGCTCGACAGTTTCTTCTACATCTAAGAGATATATATCTCGACAAAATAAGCTTCCATGTCGACTTGTTTGGTCGGTGGGTTGTTGACTTTCTTCTGGTTGTTCGGGGTTCTTGGATTCGACAGGTGCGTCAGATTCTCCGACTGCAGTGGGAGCCGCCCCCTCCTCCTCTTGTACAGAATCAGGCGGTGGACCTTCTTCCTCAGTTGATGACATTATCTATAATCTACTATTAAATATACCCTTAATAATTACAACACAACATGGGTCCATCAGTGGCCCTACAGTAGTACTCTCATCCGTCCAGGATAGCCTGTATCATCACAAGTTGAAGAAGAACACTACGACGACACTCTTGACAGCTAAGTCAATAGCGCTGTTGTTGTTGTGGCTTCTTATTTGGAACGCAGCTTGGCCTTGGCGGTACCGCGGACCTTCTTGCACTTGTTCTTCAACTCCTTGCCAGACCTACGCTTGGCGAGGAACTCGGAGGCAAGACCGTGACGACGCAGTCTGTGCTTGGGCTCGAAGGCCTGGGCCTTCTCGACAGAGTCGTAGATGAGACCGAAGCCAGTGGAGCGTCCGCCACCGAACTGGGTCTTGAAACCGAAGAGACTGATAACGCGGGCGTCCTTGACCTTGTACCTGTTGAGGAGATAATGGAGAAGATAAAGGAAGGCAAATGCATTACATCTTGGCCAAGCTCTCAGCGAGGTCCTTCTTGGAGACGCTGCCAACACCGGGGTGAAGAACGTCGACCACCTAGAGGGAAATAAATTTTAACAGTAGCTTCAAATCAACCTCATTTTGAATCCAAAACCGTAAGATACTCTCGCGAATCTAAGGTTGAAGCGTGCATTATACCCCCATTATTACGAATTGCTTGCGGCCAAGGAGAGGGTTCGTAATGAACTTCCTGGTTCGGACGGTGAACTCGGCCATACCGACTGGTGAGTACTGGAGGAGGATATCGCCTTCGAGACAGCACGCTATGTTGATATCGATCATCTGGGCGTAGCGAGATTTACAAACTACAGCGCAACATCAACAACAATTCCACCGGGCATGTTGGGCAGTGGGAATCAACAGAGTAAGGGGGGTAGAGGAGATGATTTATTGAGGAAAGAGTGGTATTAGGTAAACTGAATCCTGTGGAAAGTTTCAAGGTTCAAGTAGGTGGTTGGGAACGCTGAGCTGATATGGCCCTTCCTAGTCTCACTAAATGGGTTGTACGGGAGCAATGGGAGTGTTGAATAAGATTTAGAACCTATTCCAGCGTTGCCACATTGGATCTTACATATTGCTTTCGATTGAATTCTGGATAGGTTATCGCCCCACCTTGTGACCACAATGCGTCACCCTCGCTTAAGAGTATATTTTTACGCGCTTTGGAGAGTCTCAGTGTTATCCATATAATAACAATAATACGCAGATGACACTTTCCTATAAAGCATATCTCTATGGTCGTTGCTGGAGTTGGCGGCCAGGCTTTGCTACTGTAGGTCCTATTGGACGAGGCTTTGGGCAAGTTCGAGTTCCTCAACTGCCTTGGGACCAATGCATCAGCTCATCGAGAAGAACTTACCCAGTTTATGGGTGATGAGATATCACGGAGCATTCGAGAACAGAAGGACCTGGAAGATGTAATTGGCTGAACGCCGGCGTACTCATATTAATGAGCTGAACTTTTCAATATCTTCTCCAGGCGGAATAATTAGCTCTCTCGGGCGGTGGCATTCAGCACGCTCCTGTCGTGTGAACTCCTTCCTTTGCCGAAATGTGTTGGCATTTTAACCACCTCCTTGTAGTGGCCTTCTTTCTGCAGAGATATGAGGCATTGGTGGCATTACGAGAACAACTCACCAGTCTGGCTGACCGTAGCAGGCTGCAGGAGGTGCAGGCCCTATTGACGGACATTGGGGCGAGGTTGGGGGAGAGCAATAAGAATCTTTGTCGGTAAGGAAAGGCACGGTGCTGGTCTGCCGTCTATCTTCCAACTTTGAACAGCTTCGTTTGAAGCCGTGTTCGGTAGGAACCTACAGGGGAATCCTGACATACAGGCCAACTTGGTTAAGATGCAGAAGGAGCGTGGATTCGCTCAAGGTTGGATTGGTGACTTGAGGAAGGAGCTGGACGAGTTTTCGTTTACTGAGCTCAGCCAGAAGGTGCTTAAGGAGAAGAAGTAGTAGTGGGGCTAGCGTGGGTCGAGCCAGGCAGCTTTATCAGGGCGCAGAATTATCTGAATGAGGTCAAGGCGAGAGAACAAGCTGTCTCGCAGGCGGTTAAAACACTTGAAGGGGAGCTTCAGGAGGAGTAGGAAGGTTGGGCGTTGGCCCGTTGTGGAAGTGATGGACTTTTGTCACTATGATTGCTTTGAATTTGAAGCAATGGGGATTTGGCCATGGGTTGATGGGTCAGGTGCAAAAATCAGGAGGCGGAGATGAGGCAGGCTGATGCTGACATACGAAAGTTGAAGGAGGAGTTGGCCAAGAGCAGGAATGTAGCTGAGGTTGAACTGAGGTTCGAGCAGGGACGGATGGAGGCACGGGAGAGAGCGGCTATTACTAGGTAGTAGTGCAGGGGGTGAAAGGGTGGAGGTGGGCGGCACAGGTTCCAGGAAAGGGAGAGGGAACTTTTACGGGGAATAGAAAAGGTTAAGCTGCAGCATGCGGTGGAGAAGAACGCGTCGTTAGTGAACGCTTTGGTGAGTTATGGTGGAGGCGAGGAGGTCCATTTGGGCGTTTTAGAGCTTAAATGAGAAGGTAGAGCAGCTGGCTGAGGACAGGAACAAGTGGCAGGAGCTATCGGAAAAGGAGGTGCGCAGGATGGAGGAGGCCATTCAGGTGGGGCAGGGTAGGAGGCCAGGGAGAAAGCGCGACGTGAGTAGGGGCTGCATGAGAAACGAGGAGAGATGGTGGAGGAGCTGGATGTGTTGCAAGATAGGAAGGAAAGGGAAGTACGGTATCGGGGATAGGGGAGAGACTGATGCTTGGTGGTGGTAGGCGGCAGATGCTCAATTGAAGGAGGATAGGGCAACTGAGATGAGACTTGCAGCGAGGCAGCTAGCGGCTCATAAGGAGGCCATGTTGAGTGCTGTAGAGTTCCTGCAGGAACAGGGCAGGTAGTTAGTGCTCGTGGCGCCTGTGATTCGCGTTCGAACCTCGGGTGGTGCACTTTTAGGCTTTACATTGAGCGTAGGAAGCTGCTGGATGCGAAAAAGAAGGGAGGGAAGAAAGGGAAAGGTGGTAAGAAAGGAAAGAAGAAGTGACATTCATTTTACTGGCGCATGCTGCTTGATCATCGTATCTTATGGTTGATGAATTGTGTTGGTGAATACTGTAGGGATTAGTGGAGAGATTGTTCAGTGATAATTATAAGGCGGCCTATACGTCACCTCCCTAACCTCGCAACCGTTACTAGTATCCTTGTTTTGAGGGTGTTGACGACTTGTCGCTGGGATGGGAGAATCAGCCCGAGGTTTTCTCACATTGTGTGAGTAATATGCCATGTTTGAGACATTGTGTCTCCAACACGAGGGCTTGATTGACATCCCAGTGACGCAATGACGGTGTCTGATGGTCGCAATTAGTAGTAACCAGTTGGTGACGGTTAACCACAAGCCGGCCAGCAACTGTCATCCAAGCGTTGCCAGTGATGATATACTGGCGTGACATGCTGGGCCGGTATGCGGATCCTGATCCATGGTTCAATCCGATGATCCGGATCACTCAGTGATCTTCTTGTCTGAGACAAATCAATCGTGATCCGAAATGCTTGAGCCAGATCCATGATCGTTGATCTTGATCCGTGATCTTTGATCCTGATCCTTCACTTTTGATCTCGAATTCTGAACTTTGGTACTGATCTCTGACCTGTGATCTGGATCTCCTGCGATCCTTGTTTTTGATCCTGAGCCGTGATCCTTGAGAAAAAACTTGATCCGTGATCCATGGATCAAGGGGCTGAGAAATTCCCAAGGGCTTTGAGAAATTTCGTTGATCCGTGATCCATTTTGCCTTGGCAGATCATCCTCGGATCCAGATCAACCATCGGATCAAGCTCCTGATCCATCTCAAGGATCCCTTAGCGGATCAGTGGCACTTTACGTGCTAATCCACGGTGATCCCGTAACGGGGCCCTTATGCACCGTTACATTGTTAGTGATCCGTGATCCTGATCCGAGTCGCGAGTTGCCTGCGGTAGGTACCAACATGATAGACCTGGCGGGAATCGAACCAGGGTCGTACGAACCGTGTTCCAGGATACCATCCATTTGCCCATAAAGTCCACTCAAAAAATCAACTCTCTATTCGTCTGGAGCAATATTTAGTGTCACTAAGTTAGTGGTATGTATCAAATTTGGTGGAAATTGTCCAATGGCGAAGTTTCTAGCCCGCATAGTCTTTAGCGAAGGTTTAGCCTAAGCCGCTTAGGTGGTATCAGGGTAATACTATTAGCTGCATGATAGGAGAAGCTACTAAGTAGACTACAATTAGCATTTACAATGAGTGATTAAATGATGGTGATAATAATGATTAGCAATAGACCTTCACTAATTACGAAATTACCACTGCACTCCGATGAGTCATCGGCGATGATTGGGGTGATAAAGAATTGAGAGTCTCAATTTGAGAGACAAGCTGTGCCACACAACGACACAATCAGTTTATAGTATATAGTACTAATACTAGCACTAGCTTCATACAGCTGCTGTAGCTGTAGGCTACCATTAGGGACTACTAGGGAGCGGCTCGGCATCGCTTCGATGGAGTGATTCATGCAATTTGTGCGGTAACAATTATCCGTCAGTTGTATGTCATTGATCCACGATTCACGATCCTGACTCCAAACTGACAGGATCGTGGGTTTCATGAACCACAGATCATCCGAATGATCTATGATCCTGCTACGTGATCCTCAATCTATTGATCTGAGCTAAAAGATCAGGTTCACGCCAGAAAATCATTGCGTTGATCTTTTTTCGTGATCTTTTTCTCAGGATCACGCGTGGATCAGGATCCGCATACCGGCCCTGGTGTTACAGACAGACAACCGTGAGAGCCCCCCAACCCAAGGGAGAAAAAAATATACTCGTTGGAGACACCTTCATGACCAGAGTAGTTTATAAATGTACGAAAACTCCCCAAACGCCTTAGTCTGGATAGTACAGCAGAATGCTGCCGCCAGTCGTTACGTGATAAGCGTGCGGTGGCAGATAGATACTGCAACGCACCGATTCTCTTTCCACCAACTCCCGCGATGTTGGCATAGGTAACTCATCACCAAGCTGAGGTACGCTTGCTCACTCGCAAGCTCGCAAGTGGTAAGTTGTCTCGCACCGGTCGGTGAACTTGCTCTCTTAAAAGACCTACACGTATGATGGGATTAGTGAAATTCGAAAGTGATTGACAAATACTGGAACCGAGAATCGAACTCGGGACCTACTGCGTGTTAGGCAGTCGTCATAACCAACTAGACCATTCCAGCGCATGTATTTTATCGTATTTCTTAAATCCCATTTTTGGCAGATATCCGATGGATTGGACTGTGATTTCCAAAATAGAGGTAGTCATGTCGTCGATTAAACTTTGCAGAGACAGACACCCCCTGTGTTTTACCGAGTGAGTGAATGTGACAGCACGGATATATCCCACCACGGTCTCCCGTTAATGCTACATATGGTGGCACAGCTGCTTCACCAGGTAGACTCCAGCTGCCTGTGAATAATCCCGAGCATGATGCATTCGTAGAGTTAGCCTTGCAAAATGAGCAAATGCGGTTGATGTTTGCTCCTCATTTGGGAGTAACCTCTGCATCGATGAAAGCGTGCATGGTATGTTGTTAGGACAGCAGGCGAAGGGCGGAGAGCCCCGTCGTCTAGAGGACAGATTCTCAGATTCTTGCCTCACTTTGGTTTCTTGAGTTCCCTGATGGTTAACAACGTGGTCCATACATATTTGTACAAGAAAGTCAACAGCAATGCCGTAACTGAAACAGCCCTAAAGCATGCCCATCGCCTCGCAGCAAATTATACTAATGGTCCGCATTGTGACACCATGTCAGCGATACAGAATATCTCTACGCTTAGTGTCATTCGACTCGTGTTGGTTAATTTTCTCTTATGGGCATCCCTGTACAGGCCGATTTTGTCAATGTCGAGCCCTCAAGTTAAAAATATAATCACCGCCATACAGGCATACATCTTTCCCAGAAGTAGGTCGCAACAGCTTTGTCGTACGGCGTAGCGTAACCCTCAATAGGGGTTCGTATGATGGAGGCGTTCGCCGACTTTGACCCTCTCCGCCATCGGCACATCACTCGTGGGCAATTCGTTCGAGTTCTTGACACTCTTCAACTCAATCTGAGCCACGCGGAGGTAGGCCCTCTCGACAAACCCACGGGTATCGGCCGCTGACACAGGCTACTGCTCTCGCGGACAACTACGATGACGGGTTGGATGGTGTGCGCTACGTTGACTTCTGTGATGATGTGGACACAATTTTCTGCTGTAGCAAGCATTTGGAGACATCCCCCACTATGGAGGTGCCTCCTCCTGGCCATGGCGTCAACACAAGATTCGTGCCGAATGACTTGGGCGAAAAGTGAGCATTCTGACTGAAAGCATGCTGCTGTTGTTGTATGGCAGCTGCTGCTCAGGTTTGACCCTCAGTTGGGCGAGCTTCTCTACCGTCTGGCGATCGTATGCAAGACCCGAGGCTTCTCCTTGAAATACCAGTAAGAACACTTGGTCGTGGGCGCTAGGACCCTTTGAGTTGCAACTGTTGATCTTTGCCGCTTACTCTGCCGTAGGAGCCATAATGGCAGGTTCGGTGACTTCGACCGCCACAATACGGGCAGCATTACGGCCAGTCAGTTCTTCCGGAAATTTCCCCTCTACGAGGCTCTCACTGACCAGGAGAAGGACCTGCTGCAGCAAAGGTGAAGCGACGATGGCGTCCTTGCTGGGGCCCTGTCATTGGTGCAGATACGGCTTTGTCAAGAATGGTTGTGAAATGGTAGACTATGAGACGTTGAGGGAGGATATGGAGGCCGCTGGTGTCAACAGTCTCGGTATTGATAATGCGGAATGGAGAAGGGAGAAGCTCGTCAGGTTACACTCCGACATACGACCTACTTGCTGCCCGATTCTCATATAAAGGAGAAGGAGATCCGGCGGCTCGAGACAAGTGGCGCAACTCATCACTCAGTCTCACACAACAGCTTCAAGCCAGAGTGGGCTTGCTAATCCTCCAGGCGAATGGTGATGGACGTTGGATAGGTGGCTGAGAGGAGACTGAGATTGAAGGAGTATTTCGAGGACTTTGACACTTTGAAGAAGGGAGCCTGCAAGGAAGGCAGGAAGGCTTTTGGTTGCTGCCATCTCGACAGAGCTGCTTGTCAGGCCATCTGCATGCCGTGCTTACTCTATTGCGGTTGCATCTGCCACCACAGCAGCTGGAAGAGTTATGGAACCAATACAAGACTCAAGATGGGTAGAACGGGTCAAAACATGTATCATCGAAAATACTGGAACCGAGAATCGAACTCGGGACCTACTGCGTGTTAGGCAGTCGTCATAACCAACTAGACCATTCCAGCGAATGATATAAAGTCTGTTCGCTACTGTCTGTCTCGTGCCAGGGAGTTCTATTACCTCGCTCTATGTGAAGAGATCGATGTGGTCTTCAGCGATAAGCGTGTTGCCGACGACCCCGTCTACCAGACCGACATGCCCGGTAAGCCCTGCGTAGGACTACTGCACACTTAAGCGTTATTCTCCTCTCTGGGTGGTGGTCCAGAATCGCGATAATACTGGTTCTAGGGTAACCTCCGCAGCAGTTATGCTCAGTTCGTTATAGTCGTTACTTCCGCACCACTACAAGCGGCAGGTTGAAGTAGTCTGCAAGTAAAACTTGATCCATTTTGCGTGATGGAGTTCTGGCGCTCTCTCGAGCATCTTGTAGGACCCAATTGTAACACATAGTATGGGCGTATATAAAGATTAAAGGGCAATATTAAGTGTTCTATATACCTAATTTAGTATTCTTCAACTTTATCAAAGTACCTCTTAGAAATGTACAGGAGAGTAGTCCTCTTCATCCGTATCGCCGTCGCCGCCGCCTTTGCTACGTCTCTTGTATGCCACTAGCGTTCATTGAATGAACGCTCTATTGCACTGTTAGAGTGAACTCCACCCTAAGTCGAACGAACTACTTGTAGGGCCCAAGGACACGGCAGCGGCACGACGGAATGCTCGAGAGCTCAGTGCCGAGGAGACTGCGGTGATCAACCAAATTGAGGGTGATGTCGCGGCCAAGTAAGGCAAAAGAGTGGCATTCTTGAATGTCTAAATGGCTGTTCATCAGGGTCAAACAGCTGAGGATATTACTCAAACCACAGTTCCTCAACTTTGACAAATGTGGTCGACAAACCGTCACCGTCTCCCAGTTCAAAAGGGTAAGCCGAACGAGTAAGAATGGCACTGTCATTCTGGTCGACCTTCGTGAGCGGATCCGCAACGCAACTGGCGCATTGTAATCATTAGGTATTCGCCACCCTAGGATTCGAGCTCACGGACGATGAGATGAATCTTTTGGCCAAGAAATACACCAACATGGGGTGAGTCACAGCCTTCTGTGATCTCTGGCGCGCCAAGAACTGTTGCCTGATAGGAATACCCTCGAAGTCAATTACAGAGATTTCTGTCGGGCCGTTGATCCACCGCCACCGCTATGTGTCGACAACTCCATCGCTAAGAACGTTCTGCCCAGCAACTACCACGATAGGAAGGGTAAGAGATTGCGTGCCTTTCAGAACGACCAACCTCTTCCCATATCAGGACGAGTGCTGCGCGCCGCGGTGTGATAAATTGATCATGTTTTCTTGTTGTTGCTATTCATGTGTACTGTGTGTGTCCATACGTTGTCCATGACGACTTTTTTTGTGTTAGCGAGTTTCACGAAACTAGAGAGGCAGCAGCAGTGACACTGCTCGAGAATGTGCTTGCTTGCTCTACTCGGCATCAAAAATCTACCGTCAACACTTTAGACTAGCCATACGATTAACCGAATTTGACGTGTTCAGCGATTCTTCTCTGAGATCCTCGGAAGCGGTTCGTTGGACATGACAACTCGCAAGACGCTCTTGTTACTCATTACCTTCCTGGGCATTATAAAGGGTCGCGAGATAATCGCGGTAACACATGAAGACCTCACAAGAGAACTCGGTCGAACTCTTGATAGAATAGAAGCTTTGTTGGTCCCAACGGTCACCACGTGCTTGCTCAACGTAACATCTGGAAATGGAGGCCTAGCACGATGTTCTGATTGGAGGGTCCAAGCTGCACAGATTGAGGCGGAGATGTTCTTCAATGTGACCGCGTAAACCGAACTTTGACCCAGCAGCGAATCCAACCACTCCGCCGTTCTTGGAAGCTTTTACACTTCAACTGAGGTTTAGAAATGATGCTTGCTGGTATGCGTATCACATCACATAGCATTCACGTTCATCGCGTCCGTACATCATTCACTTCTGGCAATCGAAGTCTACGTACTCATTTCAGGAGCGTCATATCCCCCAAAGGGTTGGCAGGCCGCGACCCTGTCCTATGTGAGACAGTATACGCAATAGGGCGACTTGGCGTGCTCCTGAGTATCGTCCAGAACCCGAACGTACTCCAAGATGGTGACGAACTTCTCACAGACACGTGGATGTGGATAGTCGCCTCCAACTGGCATGCTATGGGCGGTTCTACGTTACGTATCATATTTCCTATCTTATACGCTGTTGGATGGCACTTACAGTAAGCGGGGAACGACTACTGGAGCTACATAGCTTCTCCCAGAATTGTCACCAACCTAGA
Source organism: Perkinsus chesapeaki (assembly GCA_013115145.1). NCBI lineage: Eukaryota > Perkinsozoa > Perkinsida > Perkinsidae > Perkinsus > Perkinsus chesapeaki. The sequence goes on along the minus strand of JAAPAO010000290.1, from coordinate 18,622 downwards.
AGTGGCCTATACGATATATTAAGCTGCCATCATGGCAGTGCCGTGAGCCTTTTCTCTTGACGTGACTCGATCCCAGTGATTGTATTTTTTTCAGTACGGAGTCCGGATATATCGCACCGTCAATCAACAATATTGCGCTTTGGTCATACAAGCTGAACTCTAACCTCAACTCCGCACTTGGTCGTTCCATCATGAGAGGTCTTAGACGCCTTGGCAGAGATAACGCTCCGGTGGAAGGCCTACTGAGGTCTAATGATTTGACTATCGCATACCGTATGCTCGCCTCAGCCTACTCGCTCTCTTGCGAGTATGGCTGCGGGTCGGCATGCTTAGCATCAGCTTCGTCTGCTAGTCTGTACTTGGGCTTATGTTACGCCTTGACTGAAGGCCTCACCGACAACGAGATCCTGGCGATAGCTGCCAGTCTAGTTGGTCGAGCTCAGCTAATGATTCAGAGTATCTTTACTCAAAGCTTTGCTGAAGGTCTTTGGTTGATTCATCATACCTCAGAAGGGTACCTTTGGAAACTGTTTTACAATTACTTGCAGTCACCCGTTATACTGTTGCCGCAATTCAAGCATTTAAAAGGCTCTGTGGAGTACCAAGAGTCAGTCTTTGCCGATATCTTCCATAATGTCCATAGGCTACTACCGTCTCACGAATGTCTTGCTCCAAAGCTGATTACAAGGGACTTACTGTGGTGGAGTCGAATGAGCGCCGAAGAGGTCTATTGGCGGTATAGAGTGTATAATGATGAGTACACCTACCCTCTAAGTATGCCCAGGCCATTACAGAGAGGCCTTAGACGACTCATCAGTACTGGATTTACCGCCGGGCGTGCTGTCAAGATTCTTGATCTTGGATCGGGCCCTTTGAGTCTGGTGGGAACATTGTGGCATAAGCATGAGATCGAGCTAGTTCCAGTGGACCCTCTCGCTCCTTTTTATCGAAGCCTGCTCCATCAAGTGGGCGTCCAGCCTGTAGTGCCGTCAATTCTTGGTGAGGTGGATAACTTACCTTCGTTATTCACTTCTGGCAACGTGTTCGATCTCGCCGTATCAGTTAATGCTCTAGACCACACTACGGATCCCGTGGGAGCTATCTTTGATTTAGTCGGGACAGTGCGGCCAAATGGGGTGGTATTTTTGGTGTTACATCGTAATGAGGCAGAGCACGAACAAGGAAAGGGTCTCCATCAATGGAACTTTGATGTTGACGATTCAAACCATCTTGTGGTTTGGCGGAATCGTTCATCGGTCGGTCTAGAGCGCTATGATCTATCAGAAATGCTACTGGCTGAAGCAGCAGCTTCTGTCGATGCTGAGGTTGTTGAAGTATGGGATGATGAATTACTCGAGGAATGGAATGGATTATTAGGTGGAGACGATGACGATGTTCCGCATGTCATTTCAATCATTCGCAAACGTAGTTGAGAGCATTATTAGTCTTTTTTTGTTCTGGTGGGGACCCAGATATTAGCAATGTGCGGTGAACACTTGCCACTTGCCGAGATGTACGGCGAGGAAATACAATACTTTCACTTGAACAGCGCTGATATTCCCTATTATGCGAATCGTAGCTAGACAGTATCCTGGCTACGTAGAATACTTTTTCTACCGCATCTTTCCTTTAGCAATTGTCAAGCAAGGAAGTCACGTTGGGTTACGTATGAGATCGACAAGCGGCAATTCACTATGGGCAATTAGCCTTGGCTAAAGCTGATCGCGTGAACGGTGACAACACCCGAGGGCACTCCGCGATGCTAGTCGCGTTAGTAATATCGTGTCGGAATAGCAGTACACCGTGGCCCTCATTAATTATTAATGAGGGCCACGGAAGTAATATACGTATAAGCGCCGTACGAGTTCCACGGGTAGACTGCATCGACCTAGCATCAACGTAGCGATTCTAATGGAATGCGAGTCGTAGTAACACAGATCTTGCCTAAGCTGTGAGAATAGAAAGCAAGGAGTAACAGTTAATAAGTTCGGCTACTGCAGAATGACGGATAATCAAAATTCAGAACTGATCACAGGGAGACATAAGATATTGTAGAGTCCGATTGCATTATACGTGGCTACTTGGCAACTCGATGCCGACCACCACGACCACCTGGTTTACAGACCCATTGAGCGTATCGCCATTGAAACTGCTCGAGAAGCATCAACAGCGGGATGTCGGACCCGAACACATTTCTTCCAGATTGAACGATTGTGTTGAATGTATCTTCACCCTGAAGTCCCAGGGAGGCCAGACGAGCTGCAACACCGGCCACATGGGTCGCTGCTATCCCAGTTCTGCTCTCGAATGTATAATAGCCGTTGGGAGCGGTAGAGACTCTCTACTAGAGAGTGTGTTCTTGCCTGAATCCGTAATGTTGACGACAAAACCGTAGTTGGAATCCGAGGTGAGAGTCACAGTCTCTCTTGGATCAGGAGTTGTGGATGCGACACAGAGCATAGAGAGGATATCAGAGGCGTAGATACAAGGGGGTATAGGATAACGATCCACGGATAGACCACGGCCTCCTGCAAGTGTGACGAATATATGCCCACGAGCCGCAGCATTGGCAATGGGGTCCTTCTGTCGCTATAGAACGTTTGAATGGAGAGGGAGGTTACTTGTACAGCATTCTCAATTGTAAAGTTCAGGGCACGGACTAAGTTTACACTTGTGAAAAGGTCTTCTCGGTGAAGTACTTTCAGAGCCATAACTTTGACACCCGCGGCTCTTCCAACACTTGCCATACCGATACTGTTATTAGTCTCAGCGGCAATTATTCCTGCGGAGAGTGTGCCTTTGCCAGTGTCGTCAGGTACGTACGCGGTATTCCGAGCAAAGTCAAAGCCAAACGTTACCAAACCAGACTCTGGTTTAGTAACTGCTTGGTTTGGTTGCCAGAGGGATGCTTGTAATTTCTGTAACATTCGACTTCTGAGATCGGGATGGCCCCAGTCGATGCCGGCATCCACAACACCTACTATTACTATTTTAAAGTCTTCCTTCCATTTAACCTGGATATGTCTCAACACACCTGATAAATGTGTCAGTTCCAGATTAGGTTGGGCTGGATATAGCGGGTCATTGGTGCAGCAAGTGAGAGCAGACGGACCATCGACTTGGGCTCGTCGCTGTCGAAGTGAAGCATGTTCAGCCGCTGTAGAATTGAACATGTCGGTTTAAGGCTCGACAACGCTGACGATATCGAGGGCGTCTTGGGCGTTCTTCATATAGTTCAAGAACTGGGTTACAGTTGCCGGGCGATTGCAGTCAATGATCTGTACAGCACACCGATAGCGGAGAGATCTCCGACCCCATTCATGAGACAGTATTCGTAAACGCGGTCCCCATCTGTCAAGGGGCAAGATGTACCAAGAGCCCTCTCCAACATTGTTGGCAATTTGCGGCTGTCCAAGGCCTTACCGACGTACTTCAACATAATCAGAGTGCAATTGGTGGAGGCCGAGGGGGACTCCACCTGGTGGAGGCAAGTCTCGTAGACAGAAGTAGCTGAACAGACGATATCATATATCTAACACGAGAATGCAACGCAAATCTAGCGGCGATCCCTCTTTAAAAAAGGGGCTTCGAAATCCTCTCGTGAGCGCCCGTCACGTGGCGGCGCTCGCTGACCTTTGTGCAGTCAATGTTGTGTAACCTACCTAACACTTCTTGTCTTCGCGATAGGAAAGATGCAACGTGGCTGAAACTTAGTGAAGAGGTTACCAGACACCATCGAGCTCCCGTACAGTATCATGAGAGCGAGGAGAAGCTCAGGGTTTGGCAAGTTTATTACAAGCAGTTTGTATAGAGATATATCCTGCGGGGAAGCGTGGCGCAGGTTCTTGGTGCTGAATAAGTGCATTATTTGTCTGGCTTGGCCGAAGACCGGGAGTTATTTACGGGTGATTTGCAAGCACAAAGATTCCGAGATTATTCCTATATCCATCCTTACGTGTAGGCATAAATCTTGGCAACTTGGAGGTGTATCGAGGTTGTTTAACTGACAGCTAGTGTTCCAAAGGGCCTTCAACTAACCCCTTCCGCGTCGGGTCTACGCTACTGTTGCCATGCCCGTTCCGACACATCGTTCGTGGTTAGTGCGAGTTTTCATGGAAACGTTGTGCGCTTTCCATCCGAATTAGCTGTGAGACACAAATATCTTGGGCAATCGAGCGTTGGTGGGGCAAGGTCATTGCACTTTGCAACTGGAGCCTTAGCAAAAATGCGTCACAAAGAATGTATTTGCCCTCCCGATCCGCTTGAGCCGACTAAACACGTCTGAGGTCGTTTCTCCTTTATGTGCCTCGAACGAGCGGGAATTCGTAGTTCAGGCACAAGGCCGACTGCGAATTATACGAAGCGCTTAAAGACCCGAAGTAGTTCTTTAGCCGCTGTCCCCGACAGTTTCTTTGACTCCAAGTAATTTCGGGTTTGATGGGGTAGTTTACCAACTCGGCCTTAGATTAATAAGAGGTTCTTATTCATCTAGGATGGTTCTTATTAAGAACCATCAGCATAAGACCTTTTAAGCAAGCGCAGCACGTTGACAAGCACCCAATAGAGTCTCTCAGGAGGAGTAGACTTCTACTTAGTGGAGCCCACTGGAGCTTGGGATCAGTCAGTTGAGTCCAGCTTAGGGCTTTGCTTGCCTTCATCATTGCTATGGAAACGGTCGATGATCGACGCGTTGGTTGCACAAAGCATTATCGAATACCTGCAGCGTATGATTTTCAAACAAGATATGCATAGTATATTGATTCGCTAGGGGGGGGGCTTGCACCCCTCCGTGGGCTGGAAAGGTGACGCGAACGATGTGCGGTGGAGCTATCGACGTAGCCTTAGGCCACTAGCCTATCGTACCCTTGGCCGGCCATAGCCGGTGGCATCGGAAGTTCTGATTTAGAACCGGGTGGAAAACCACGGTTGCCAACGAGCTAGTTGTGTCGGCGATTTCATTGTTCATAATAGAGTATCAGGAAATATGTCTGTGTTGAGCTCCACTTCAACTTGGAGATATCGAACCTACAGACCATTCCTCAGTTGTACATCTCTATGAACTTAACCGACGTGAGTTCAGCCCTACTTCTATCTTGCCTTTGGTACTGCTGTCCGGGTGCCGTTTATAATCAAGATGAGGTTAATAATATCTTTCTAAAATTGAAGGCTGCAACAGGTGGGCAAAGCCTCGAAGTTACATAAGTCTAGGATCTCGAAGGCTTTTACAGATCTGATATATACTTCCGAAGAAGAGTTGCATCATTATGAAAGATTCAAGACGGATCTGGTCGAAGAAGGATCCATCAGTGACTTGCCCATGTCACGTCTAGAAAGCATATTTACTAACAGTAGACCGGCCCTAATGCAGGCCATCGTGGACGAGATAAACACCAAGCAGGATAGCTGGACAGCTTCGAAAGATCAGCCGCTATTTCGTGGTGAGTCAACTGCTTCCAAGATTTACCCCCTGCTTATCGATCACGGTGGTCGGCTGGCCCAAGTGTTCATGCATGCATGGGTCATTGTCTGGAGCCAATGCAGGTGCATCCTATGGTGACATGCTAAAATTACACGGAGGGCCCAAGTTCGATAGGAAGGCTAAGGATCTAATAGAAACCAACTTGTCCGTTGCTGTCGTTGCCGGACTGCCACCAACTTTCGACTTGCGTGAAGAGTACAAGGAATGCGCCAACGTAATCGGACATGTGAGGTGGGTCGTTTTGCCAGTAACGAGTCCCCTTAGTGGGGTACTTGCCGAAGCTGTAGCAAAATCCATTATTCTCAGCGACCAGGAGGCTTGTAACAGTTGTGTGGCGATATCGGCCGTTGGAGTCCTCAATGACCGCTTATGCATCCGAACTAAGGGGAAGTTCAACAAGATTCTTTCATCGGGTTATGTTGTTGCATGCTGCGGTAAAAAAGGACCCTGCAGAGGGTGAGATGATGGGGAGCTTTATCTGGCGTAAGCAGAATAGGAAATGCTTTCTATTTAGGGACTTTTGCTCGGATGGAGCAACCGCTACAAATGTTTGGAGCTTTCTGGCAAGATCTGGAGTGCCCACTGGTAAGGAATGCCTCTCATGTCGAGTAGCTGATATTTGCTCTATGTTCAACGCTATCAGGAGGAGACTACGTACTAGCTAAATCGATGACAGCAGACAGTGGCTGCTGGCCATACGACTTTCCCAAGTGCGACCATTGTGAACAAGGAAAAGGAACGTATCCTCGCTGCCCCGATGTAGCTGGTCTATCTCGGTTCCTCATGGTTTGCCGATTCCCCTCAGACTCCACCCCCGACACCCTCATGCTCGTCAGATTGTCCAAATAAGCAATACAAAGTGAAGTTGTCAGAGTGATAACTCCAGAAAGTCACAGATGTACAATCTCCGTGGATTTCAGAGAGTTGCAGTTTGTGAAGCCCTCCGGGAGAGTCGATGTACCGCGCGATGTTGATTCGATAAAGCAGGAAATATTCACGGGTGGATCGGTGAGGGGGTGATGGCCTAGAGGTTCTAGACTGGGAGGACCCGCAGCCCGTGAGAAATAATTATCTTGGACAACCTTGTTCGTGTGTGGCACCAAGATGGTGCGTGACGCGAAGTGTCGAAGTGTTATGGCAGGTAACAGCAATGATGGATTATTACGAAGATCTACTATACTACCAATCCGGGGTCTACAAACACACAAGCGGCTCTTTCCGTGGCTTTCACGCAGTTAAACTAATCGGTTGGGGCACGACAGCAGACACTGATGGTTATTGGTTGGCAGTGAATAGCTGGAATGAAGAATGGGGAGAAGGAGGGCTTTTTAGAATAGCCTTTGGCCAATGTGAAATAGAATATGAGGTTACTTACGGTAACCCTAAACTTTAGCAAGGCTTCTAGAGGCAGCTTGTTATCAATACGCGACCTGGATGTGTTATTCACTTATCCACTTTCGCGACTCTTATTATCCGATGTGTAAAAGGCCATGAATGAATGAGTTACCATTTTCTTGACTCTGTATGCTTAATGCTATTCGTCCGACTTGGGCGTTCTCTCGATTAATAACCAGCTTCGTTTACAGTACGATACTGAGACGTAGAGGCGCACATGAGCGCCACTTTATAGTAGCCGTCATTATCAATCATAGAGCTACTTTCTGGGAGTCTCATCCCGAAGTCATCTCGAGGCTTCTATAATGACATGTAACTGTGATGCGTTCCTCTAATACAAAACGATTCATATCGTCGAAACCTCGGCTGTTTACGAGCGTCAAGTGGTCACTAGCAACATCTTAGAAACCCTTTATATCGGATATTTCTATAACAGGGAGCGTTATAATAAGGAGTAAGCGAGGATAGAGGGTGGTGTTTTTCGAATGTACCACCTCGACGCATCTTCGACAGCATTGCTACCCAGTGGTGGCTAAAAGCACATTCACTCTCAATCACCCTGAGTAAACCGGCATTCCTGCCATCCTTAACAGTATATCACAATACATCCTCCCCACGCCAGAGATCAGATCAAGCGCCTGTGACACAACGTCCGTAAAACATTTCACAGTGCCAAGGGCGAGCGCGTAATTTCTTGGCGCATGACTCTTGGTTATACCCTTTCCGCGGGGCAGTCGGATAGGTAACACCGTGTAAGGTTCGAAATCTTTACAGGGATTAAGGATGTGAATCACGCAGTGATTTCAATGCATAATGTTTGGGCTAAATGCAAGCATGAATCCCCTTTGTATATATCCGGTCCGCTAGGACCAGTGTTCTTTAGGAGGGTCTATGACTTCATTAAGTGATAGGTTAACTGTAATTGTCCCCTCCTTCGTTTTGTAGCCTTGAGCATCACGATTAGTTGTTTTTTGCTAAGTATGTCTGTAATCGCTCCTGTCAAGTTCACCCTCCCCGGTCGAAACCGTGTGGATGAGGAAGAGGAGGAGCAGCAGGCATGTGGACTGGCTGAGATGGACAGGTACTACTATTACCACTTAACTCGCTAGTAGGCTCAATCACTGCCGACAAGGTTCGCATTGGCCCCAGTGGCTCAACCTCAGAACTTCTGTACCGACATCAAGGCCCGTTCTGGTCGCCTTATGAACTTCAATAAGGGTAAGTTATTGGCAAAGGTGCCTGGGAAAGTTGGCGCTACTAGGTACCACTACACTTGGTTTCGTAATAGATGACGGTGTGATAGTAGCCTGTGACTCCAGGGCGTCCATGGGAAGCTATGTGTCCAGCCAAACCGTTAGGAAGGTCCTTCACATCACTGACAGGCTTATCGGTACTTTCTGGTAGGGCAAGGGAATATCGGCCACTTTGTTATTAAGGCACAATGGCTGGTGGTGCTGCTGACTGTCAGTTCTGGGAAAGGCATCTTGGAAGGCTCTGCAAGTACTAGAGACATTCCCTGTAGTGTTTTGCACCGTAACATTATTAGACTCTACGAGCTTCGAAACAACCAGCGTGTCACCACTGCTGCTGCCTCTAAGATGCTTGCTAATATTATGTACTCTTATAAAGGGTAATGATAACTCTGTTTACTGGAGTAAGATGTATTAATTTAGATACGGTCTTTCCTGCGGTACCATGATTGCTGGTTATGATGCTAATACTGGCCCTGCTCTGTAAATACGGTTTTTCCATCAGAATGTCATCCCTTCTTCAGATATATGGTGGATGACCAAGGTACTCGTATTAAGAACTATATGTTCTCAGTCGGCTCTGGTTCTACATACGCCTATGGTGTAAGCTCTTGTTGCCTCTCCACCGCTATGTATCGTTAACCTAGATCCTCGATGCCGGCTACAAGCACGATATGCTCCTGAAGGATGCAGTGGAGCTGGCTAAACATGCCATCTATCATGCTACTAATAAGGATGGTGCTTCTGGTGGATACGTCAGAGTGTATCATGTTCATAAGGATGGGTAAGACGGAAACGGAGGGAAGTGTGTGTTGGTTTTAATTGTCTGTTAATCAGATGGACTATTATCGAGGATGGCCAGGATGTGATGGAACTCCATTACAAGTAGTCATCATGAGCTCACTGCTAGTTGTGAGTGTAACCTCGTCATGATTAGATACGCTGCTGAGAAGGGTATGTCTGGTATAGGGGATGAGGCATAAAAGACTAATAATAAATACGGTGAACAAGTCCAGCGGTGGTCGGCTCTGTGGTGGTGATGATGATGATGATGAATTGCATTATTTCAGTATGTCAGAGTGTAGCGCCATCATAAGTAACAGCCACTTGATGGTTTCTTTATCTCTCTTGTCCTTTGCGTTCAAGTAGGGTCGTGTATAATGTGTCGGCTCCATACGCTTAGCGTTTGACTCCCATTCCGATTTGGTACGGCTGTCCCCTTTTGTGTTACTAAGATCCGGGGATGATACAGTTGCACAGCTCGTTGCATCCTGTAGTCTAGCTCAGCTCTGTTATCAAACCTTGTCCAACATCTCATTGGCACATTCTTAGTAGTTCCGTTTCAGGGTGGTCAGCTTAGAAGTATGTGCATGCGTGCAGATTTCTGTGCGGTCACTCTTTCGTACTATGTTTTTCTCATTAGTTATTATTATATAAGAAAGTTAGCAATTGTTAAAATGGATACCGCTTACTACAGTCGTCCTCTTCAGCAGAAGCTTGATAAGGCTCCTAGGAGAGACCCTCCTAGTCCCCGAAAGGAGCAGGTTCACACTGAGTTGAGACATCCTACTACCAAGCAGGTTGAGAACTACAAGAAGGAGGGTGTGCTTGGCGATGTTGCCGGTGCCAGAAAGACCCTCGAGAATCAGTAAATTCCTACTGTGACCATTTCATGATCGAATCTGATGGAAGCGTTGATGACTACCGTCATCATCGTTAGATGCTTTTACTATCAGTTTGTTATTATCAGTATATGATAGGTTGCTCTATGATTACGAGAAGCATATCATTATTGTTGAGGGTTATCGTTGAAATACTATCATCAAGTTATTTTCAGTATAATGACTTGTATCTACTATGCCGTTGTTGAGTTAAAAGTCTCTGTGTATTCTCTGTCGGTGGCTAGTGCAACTAGCCCTGAGTTTTACAGTACTGCAATTCCCTTTATATTTCCTCTTATAGCGTCTGGTCGTTATCTCCCTGCTTTTCACAGTAAACTAGTTCTTCTGAATATCAATAAAATAATGGCGAGTGACGATCGAGCCGCCTACTATCACTACGCTGGAGATCACAGCAGCAGCAATCAGGATCCCCGAATCCACAGCAAGCGACGTCATCATCGTCGTGCTCATCATCATCCCACCCCGACCACTGCTGCGCCCTCGTCCGCTGCTCCAGCACGCCCTGAAGCCAGCAGCTGTGACGCGGCATCAGTACCTTCGTTGAGCCCAAAGGACAACGAGGATTCGGAGCCTGATGATGAGCTGCAGCGTACAGAGGAGGGAAAGCAAGTTGATATGGTGAGGGATGCATGTCGGCACTTTTCGATATGCAGGATATGCATCATCATCTTTAGAGTAAAGAGTTCGCTGATAATGATCCAGCTGCTAAGTTTATGAAATCATTCTCTGTGTTAAGTGCAAAGACTCTTGGGCATCTAGATCAACTAGAGGCCGCTCTCCAGCAAGTCGAACGAGAGGTAAGCCGATCTGTCCAGTGGTATGATGAAGTCCTATCTTTCTAGGTTACCGACACCGAACAAGAGCTGATCTCCGGCGAGATGTCTATCGGAAAGGCCAAGGATGTCTTGGCACAGATAGAGGCCAGGTGAGCTTCGCTACTCCTTCGAAGGCTCAAAGGCATTCCTTTCAGACTTGACAAGCTCCAGTTCAACGGCATAGATTCCGTGGAGACCGTCCATCTCCATTCTGGTAAGCGTCAGGCAACACTTGCTCCTTTCGGAAGTTCTTTTTCAGGGAAAGAGCCCGCAAAGGCTGCTCGGAAGGAGCTGGTACGGCAGGCAGAGGACCTCAGTGTTCGTATTGATAAGATCTTCAAACAGATCAAAGAGGCCGAGAAAAGCAACTAATCTCATTCCAATATAAAATACCATTTATCATCAGCCCACAGCGCTTGTTTAAAATACCAAGTTCCTTGCATATCACATCTTGTTGTTTTGTTAACTAGTAAACACGACGCACGATACACTAACGATTGCAATGCTTCAATAGTAAGAGTACGGACGACAGTAGCTAAACGGTTTCATTCAAGTGTACCACTGGACTCGGACCAGCCGCCAGTGCCGGCAGCTTCCTCGGTGAATGAGGCTGCCGCGTGCCGCTCTGTGACGAGAGGACTGCCGCCGATGGAACCTGATTCCTCTGGAGATCCACTGAGCTTCAGGAAGGGGCCAGCGGGAAGATCATCGTTGTCTGATTCCTCGTCTTCAAAGATCGCAGCAAGACCAGTGTCGTCGGATAGTTGTTGAAGGAAGCTAGATTCACTGGAGTAGTCTGAACTGCAATCATCTCCACTCGATGAAGATATCTGATAACTCCACGTCGCACAGACCACAGGCGTCAACATACCTGTTCGATAATGATGGCGCGGTCTCGGAGAACGGAGAGGGTCTGAGGAACGAGGATGCTTTGTAGAGAACCGAATGAAGTGCGCTCACTTCAGCTATCTCATGCCGACACTTCAGCTCCTCGGTTTGCAGGACAGTCGCTATAAACGCAGTGTAATGACAGCTTGACCAACGCTCGTCCATCATAAGGAAGCTGAGGCTGTCCGCGAGCGAGATGCTGGGCCCGTCGATAAATGAGCAATGTGAACTTTGACGAGACTGAGGAGGTGTAAGGTAAGGGAGCGGTTACTGACCGCGCTTACCTCATCGAGGAGGTCAGCATCAAGCTCCTCGGTGGACTCCTCTTCTTGCACGGGAGAGTTCTCCAAATTGAGACATTCATCACTATCATCCTCGACGGCCTCGATCACTGATGCTTCCTCCCTGATAGGGGGCTCCTCGAGCTCGGGTGGTGGAGTCTCGAGCCTTGGAGTATCGTTAAGACTGCCTGAGAGCATCAATTACGCACTATGAAGAATATCTATCTGGAAGAGGCTCCTCACTCTGCTGGGAGGAGTTCGGCCGCTTGTCTGACGTCCAAGTGTCCATCATTGAATCGGTGCTAATAAACTTGCTGATGTTCGCCATGCTGCGCTCTGTTATTAATCCTCCTCGTGCCGTATCCGCCCTGCTGGCATCATCTGACCCTGCAAACAAATACATTAGACTGGCGCAGCTGCACCTGCGCTACCTTCGGGGGAGCTGGTGTCGTCATCAGCCTTTGGCTGCCCTCCGCCCCATCGACCCGGAGCCTTTCCGACGTTCTCCCGCAAGAAGAATTGCATCTCCTTGTTGTTGTTATCCACGACTACCGATGAGCTCAAGGAGTCGACGATGGGGCTGTCCGCCCTGCCGCTCCTTGGCACCACGTAGCCCCGTTTTGCACTGGGAGAGGGCGATTCTACCAGTCGAGTGGTGCCCCTGAGGCTTCGTTCTACCGCTGTGGGCTTCTGGCCAAATTGACCGCATAAGCTGTTGAGGTTGCCAGCAAAGTACTGCATTTGCGTATTGACTCTATCAAGTGAGCGCGTAACGTATGGTCTAGCCGGCAGGTTGAGCTGTGGTATCGACCGTAACACGGGGACCGCCAACGATTGTGAAATTGGTCGAACTGTCGCACCGTGAGGAGTTTGAGTGACTAAGTACGCTGGCGCATAAACCACGCCTAGACGTTGAGACGACTGTTGGAGTGGTACCCTTGCTGCCGTGGGTACAGCTTGCGAGCTCGCCGTTCGGGGATGCGCCGATGCGTCGGGTGAGCGAGTAGTGGGAGGAGAGTTAGCTTCATGTCGAGGAGGGGAACGGACAGCTACCTGCTCTACTGGACAAGGACTTCCCGCTGTAAGGTGACCCTGGCTGCTCGGTTGTTGTTCGATGGACCGCTGTGTGGGCTGATGATGGTGGGTCTCCATCGCAGCAATCTCGACAAGTTCTCTTCGAACTCTTTCCTCGTCGGCTTCTTCCCTTGCCCGTTTCTCCTGAGTATCAACCTAGCCGCTCACCGGAGTGCAATATCAACCTACTGCTTCTAAACGGATTCGTATCTCCGTTTGCTCGGCGATCTGCTGATCGAGAATGGCCCTCAGGCGCGCCTAAGGTTACACTGAATATCTAAATGTGAATTCCTTCTCACTTGTTTCTCTTTCTCTTCTCTTTGTTCATCGCTGGAATGCACTCCGAAACTCGTCATACTGCACGGCGAGTCGGAGGAGAGCGCTGCCCCACCGTTGCTGCCATCGGTGGTGTGGGCTTGGGTGCTCCTGCTGCAGCTCATCCGCCGTTTGCCAGATTCTGCGAGCCGTTCTGCCAGCTGAGCCTCGAGCTCGTCTCGGTACCTATTCAGGCATCCATGTACAGCGTTCCTGTCTACCAGACCGGCTGCATAGCTATGGTCAGTTCTGACCATAGCTATCTGAATTCTGGTGCGAGACCTGTTTATTGAGTGGTGGCAAGCTTTGCATTCTAAGCGCCCAAGGTGAAAACCTGTCCTTCGTCCTTTCGATAAGGAGCCCCTCTTCCCTAACAATTGAACTGGACGAATGACCGATACCATCATTCCTTGACCGGGCCAGGGCTACACATGCTACTCCCCATCGCGTTGCCAGGCTGGTCCCAGAGATTCCCCCACCCCTCCCCACCTTTGCTGCTTTAGTCTCTCTCGTTCGTTTGCCTCTTCCTCTGTCTCACAAGTGCCTCCGAGATAGAACGTTTTCATGTCAATTTGTTTGTTTGCCTCCGACAGGGTGTTGTCCACTTCTCCGGTGTCCTCCCCCACCGCCACCACTTTACCCGGACCCTCTTTCACCGACTCTCTCGTCGGCGTCCGATTTTCCGTGATACGCGGTTCCTGCCCTTGTGTTTCTTTCGCCGGCGCTTCCTTTTCTTTCGGAGGCGATCTCCGGGCCCCCGCCGCTTTTAGTGTAGGCGCTGACCTTTTCGCCGGTGAGGCCTTCTTAGGTGCGGCTCTTGACGTGGCGACTGCCTTTACTTTGCTTTGCGGAGCAGGTCGTGCCTCTCTCACCGGCGCGGGTGCCTTCCTGGTCTGTGTTTTGCTCACTATGTCCTTGCTATTCCTACCAACACCTCTTATTTCGGGTTTGCCTCTGCCCTTGGATACTGGTGGACTCCGTTTTCCTGTAACGCCCTTTCTTTTAGGTGCATTCGATACAGCTTCAACAACCGCACGTAACCGCGTCTGATCCTCATGGAAAGCTCCAGTTGCCATCAAGCTGTTGAAATCGCTTTGTGTTATTATTGGTATTTTGCCCGGAGGCTTCCAATTTCGCTTCAAAGATTCGTTTTTCGCTTCAATAGAGCAACTAATAGTAGTGGCATCCCTCGAGAGGAGCAGCTCAGCTCCTTTCCGCCGCCCCTTATTTTCGTCACCAAAAACAACCATTTAATTGACAAGCGTGCAAACAACTACGTTGAAAAGGTGAGGCAAGGCCTTATATCCATACAAGTTAAAGACTGCCTGAGAAATTCGTGGAAAGTGCTTCCTCGGGTCGTTCAATAAACTGGTTTCGAAACTCAGAACCGGTTTCGGAACTCGTTTTGGGTAAATCGCGTTCACAGATCTAATGAACGAGCCGCCTAAAGATTTTCGATGAAGTTGCATCTTTACCTGCAATTTTCTTGCATTTATCGGAGCACCTCTTCAGAGTTGTTCACCACTGTCACATTTACCAACATCTCTACTATATCTTTACCTATTTCAGTTTTCCCGTTTCTCTACAATGTCCCTAGCAGCTTTAATATCACTACCACCAGTAACTGGTGCTGCTGTAGTGACTGCTGTTACCCTCTATCCGGTCGACATAGTCCGTGCCATGGCTATGTCCCAAGCCTCTGGGGTTAAGACCAGCATACCGACTCTCATGAAGGACTTCTACGCGGCGCACGGCATGAAGGGTTTCGTCTCGAAGGGCATCGGTGCCGAAATGGCCCGAGCTACTTTCTCACGGTCCATCAAATTTTGGCTCCAACCGATTTGTCACAAGGTCTTATTCGGTAAGAAGCAAAGTGATGGCAGTTCCTTAACCAAAGGCATCGCTGGCGGTGTCGCCACTATTCCCGAGATGATTGTTATATCTCCGTTCGAGAATGCCAAATTGGCAATGCAGCTCGACGCAGCCGGGCGGTTTAAAAGCACGTCTGAAGTTATTTCTCATTTATGGAAAACTCGAGGCGTTGCCGGCCTCTACCTTGGTTTCGGTGGTATGCAACTGCGGCAATTCATCTGGTCTGCTGGCTACTTCATGTCCTTGGATAAATGCAAGAAGGTCACCCGGCAAGCGTTGGGCTTTGACGGTCCCCTTACTGATTCTCTAGCAGGCTTTGGTGCCGGTGTGTTCGGAGTTGTTCTGAATTGTTGGACAGATGTTGTCAGAACAGTTATTCAGAAGCAGGCTATCACTGATACCTTCAACCCGGCAGTTCCTCGTCCCAAATTAAATGCTAGCTATCTCGTCTCTGGTGTCACTGATGTCTTCAAGACTGCTCGTAACATCTACTCCACAAGAGGTCTCAGCGGCCTCTACGCTGGCTTTGCTGTGAAGTCGGTATACTTGGGTTGTTCTGGTGCTCTACTTGCTGTACTGGTTCCTCGCTTCAAGATGTTGTGGGGATGCCAAGTGGATTAATATTACGTGGTCTAAGGCCACTGGTATATTTTCCTAGTTTCCTTCGGTTATCTCTTCTTCTTTTTGCCGCTCATTGCGGTTCAAGATCTGGCAAGGATGACCTAACGTGAATTCATAGTGCTATTCACTGATCTTAATGCCTTGTGTTCTGCAGTCATACATCCTCCTCATGGAAGGGTTACAGCTATCACTCACATAAGCAGGTGTTCGGAAAGCCCTACGCGTAGCAAGACACGTTCAGGTGGTCGTCTCTGAAACCGGTGTTTATGGGGAGAATGGGACTCGAGGTTAAAGCACCCTGTTCAGTAAAGAACTTTCACGAATAAACGCAACGAGCCATCGCCTTCGGCCTGCAGAATATTCTGGGTGAGTGCACGTAGTTGACCCAGTTTACTTGGGGACGACTGCCCTGAGCATGCTACGTAAGTCTTCATGGTGCGGGACATGAGCAGCTTGTGATGCGCTGTGTGGCAGCACATCGGGCTAGCCGCCCACAATATAACTCGGAATTGGAAAACCAGGCACCAGCGAACGGCTCGAGGGTTGCGGGTTGCGGGTTGCGGGTTCCAATTTGGGTGTTTGACACTCTGCCGCTCGGGAGAAAGCACTCGGGTAATAATACGATGCTTTTTGTGAAATTGCGGGTCCTATATCTACACTGAAGTCAAAACAATAACTGGCTTAAACCGATAAATGTTGACATATTACAAGTCGTCTAGTATCCAACTTGTGATTCCCGGGTCACCCTGGGTTTGCTCGCAAAGTACTTATATAAGTATTTGTCAGGGTATCTGATCGCATATTGTGTCACGACTCGTGACAGTACGATGATGAATGATGTAACTACGTGCCGACGTGGGTCCTGCAAACATTGTACGTATTGTGAACTCTCTTATGAACACTAACAATTGGTGACCGATTGTATATCGAAGAATACCAGAAAGGTTTTTAACTTAATTTCGTGTTCGCATAACCCGGGCGACCTATGTTTGACGAGTGTGGTCTACCCGAGATCGGCGTGGTAAGCTTTCGGTAATTCATTGAGGGAATCCAGCTAACATGACACCACACCATCACAGTGTCACGTGACAGGAAATACCCATCTGAGACGAGTAGAGTCTAAGATAAATTCAAACACAAGGTATTTATTGCCGACATCTCTGAAGGTCTCCCTCCTAAGTAATTGCTCGACATCGTTGAGCCAGTCTGCAACTGCTGTCCCACACCTCGAGTTTAGTGGTTATTGTGATAAGACGTTTCTACATTCCCATATAAGCAGCTGTCGCACTCACTTAAGGTATCGTCCTGTGCGAGTCAGATGTAACTTCTTGAAGTGACTCAAAGCCCCTAACCGCTATCGAAAGAACTAAACGGCTTAAGTGACATGGCCTGATATCCAAAAACTGGCTCCAATGTATTCGCTCCCCGGAGAAGCGCGATTGATAACCTAGCCGTGCCTTCTCACGTCAGAAAGGTTCACTGAAGAAACGATAACCGCGTCAATTACTTGGCAGTGCATCGATCGGAGGAGCATGGCCGCTGTGCCACTTGCCAAGATTATGCGACTCTGCTCTTGCTGTGACAGCAGTGCTGTCTACCCATTCGCCTTCTGCTTGCTCGAGATCTCGAGACAGAGAGGCTAGTCTGGGGACTTCAGCAGCCTCGCTCAGCCGGTGCTGGTCTCTTGTTCGTTGTTATCTACTTTTGAGTGCTCGTATGCCCGACATCCTGCTTCTCCGCAAGCGGCTTATCGACCCTAGAAAGCGATGCGCCGCGCCATGGCTGCACTGCGCTTAGTTCAGGCGGTGCTCTTGCGTGTAGTAGAACTTTATGTGAACACTGAGTATTTATAGGCGCTGTGATTGATATATTCTGTCCGAGCAAGCCGCAATGAGCCCCACTTCCTTAAAGTTAGCAAAAAAGTACCTCTAAAGTGTTTAGAGTCGGGTTGTCACTACGGGGTACTCGTCGAGTACCCCATAGTGACATATATTATCGAGTACTACTCGATGTAGCGCTATAAGATGCTACAGCAATAATCATTTCCAGGTGATTTTCAATATCCCTCCTTGTAATGCTCATCCTCAACTTAGGCGTCGTCCTCCCTCTGGTCGGCAGTTTCGTCTTTTTGTTATACCC
Organism: Perkinsus chesapeaki; assembly: GCA_013115145.1. NCBI lineage: Eukaryota > Perkinsozoa > Perkinsida > Perkinsidae > Perkinsus > Perkinsus chesapeaki. The sequence goes on along the minus strand of JAAPAO010000290.1, from coordinate 811 downwards.
AGCCGAATCTCTTGTGGAGACTGGCCATGGGATCCGTGTCCCAGACTATGCGAGTGGTAACTGTCAGTTCTGCAACTATTGCGGATCGGCTCATTTTCTTGCTCCCATCAATGGAGTAGTCTGTGACCCACAGTGCTGTTGAATATGACAGCGATGCCAGTGGTACGCTAAATATGTTGTATGAGGAATTCAGCATATGAGGTGCCCATCCGATAAAGTCTATCGTTGGTGTCGCGTCATCTCACTTTTCACGTGAAGAGGGAGCATAGTAGCCCGATCCATTTTGCATTGTATTAGATTCGTCTTGGAGACGGTTTCTTACGCCGTCGGATGCAAAGGTTTGCGGATTCTGGTCAGAAGTGGTCCTAGAAGCGCCTCGTTTCATTATCATCATCAACTCTATCATTGCAGTGCACCAGTGACCGGTGACGGTCACCAGTCACCTGGTGACTCACCAGGTGACCAGTCAACAGAGTAGCTACAGAACGAGGCGGCTTCTGAATCAGAAGTTCTGATGACTGGTGTTGCTTTGCTAGTATGACAAAAGTCGTCCCTTCTTGACCAGGGCTTTATCCAGCCCACATTCGGGTGTGCACTTGCACTTAGCTCTTTTATGAGCGGTGCACTTTGAACGCAAGGCCTAGAATTTTTGACTTGCGTGCTATGAACTTCGTGAAAAGCTTTTACGGTTTTCACTGAAAAGTTTTCAGTACAAACCACCTAACACGAAAACTAAAGGAGTGGCTTACTGCTAGCGAGTCACACAGCATGATGCTACCGCAGGTTGGTATTAATGTAGAGTAGAAAGTTA
>JAAPAO010000029.1:68376-122994 GCA_013115145.1 Perkinsus chesapeaki | reverse complement strand
TATTATATAATGTTGTTCGATTGTCCTTTATTTTTACACTAGTAAAATGTTATTATATAATGTTGTTCGATTGACGGAGCTTATCGTCTGAGCAGGGTAATGAAGAATCTCATAATTCCTTCTCCTCAGTCACTCTCGAATGTGTGAGGCTCTTCGTGTGTTATATGAAGTCCCTGCCTGCGGTAATGCTCTATTCCTCGCCATTAAACCAAACGTTAAACTGAAGGTGTTGGATGACGGTCATGAAAGGTAAGACCGCAGCAGCAGCAGTAGCAGTCCTTGCCCTGTCTCACGTTAATGCTCGGTTAACTCGCCGGAGTAGTAGTTTATTAACTATCACTTGAGCTGCTTTAGATTTAATTATGATGAATCAATGAGAGATGCTCTGCTTCGCTCCGCCCCACCATTTGAGCCACCAACAGAGACACTGCCGGATCTTGGCATGCCACTCTCGGAGAACCAGAGCAATGTGGTAGGCTTTCAGGTGGATAGTGTGTCCTAGGCGAAATTCGGGAAGCTTCAGCGAGGGTATATTTTTACACCTTGTGGCATTAGATGGTTCTTCTCGTACAGCTATATGGATGTAGATAGAGTACAGCACACTGATGTTGAATGTTACTTAACGTGCCTGGTTGAGAGCTGCAAATGGGGAGATCCAAGGTCGCTGCTGTCGAAGAAAACAGAGTCCACGGTTAGAACTGGTGACTTGAATTGGCTTAGAATTGAAAACTTAGAATTGGCTAACTTCCGTCTTTGACGATGAGCTAGAATGTGACAAGTCCAGGAAATCCGGTTGAATGTGAATAGGACGATTGTTTTTAAAATATCTAATAGTTATTATTATTTATAGATAAACGGGTCATGGAACGTCCCTTTAACATTGATCCAAGGGCCACCAGGAACTGGTAAGACCTACACTGCGGTGGCTATAGTGAAGCACTGGGTAAGGAATAAGATCAGACCATTGAAGCAGAAAGGGGCCCTGCAGAAGAATGAAGGTGAGTGGGGCGAATAGGAAAGATCTCTGCGAGAGCTCCCAAACAGAGAAGACATTTTCGCGGTAGTCTCGTTAGGGGTGAAACCGGAGTATGTGAACCACAAAAAGAGGCCTTCTCGCACCCGCTGAGCCGGTTTGGAATGATATAGCAATCGTAGCAGTATTTACTATCAGGTGAATATGGATAGTCCGGAAGGTGTTTTTAATTTGTATTAGCCGAACAACATAATTGATGCGGACTAGTATTACCTATTATAGATTGCTCGCTAATGCTCAGTTGTCTAATTGGGAATTAGTATTACTTGAATTTATATTTGTTATTATCAATTGTGCCGAGCCTAATATCGTTAGATATACTGGCGTACTGGCATTCACTGAGCAGGTAGTTGATGAGCATGTCATGTCCATTCCAGGTCGCATATTGGTGGTCGCTGATTCGAATGCAGCAGCAGACAATATAAGAGGACATCTTGAGAGGAATGGGGTGGAATGCTACCGAGTTGGGCGAATGACGGAGTCCCAAGGATTTGATCTCTCCGAAACGGTTGAGCACTACCTCAGAGGTATATAGGCCATGCGCTGGGAATGGAAGGATGTCTATCGGAGGAAAGCCCTTCAGGGGGACAGACTGCTGAAAAATTATCTAATTCCCTAGGAATTTTTTCCTTGAAAATGATTGTTTGGAGTAAGTTGACTATAGGATATTTTCTGAAATGACCCTTTCAGGCGAGTGATGAAAAAATTAGCAAAAAAGTCGCATTATAATCAGTGCTCTTCAAAATCAGGTCATCCGCTCATTAAAGAGTACAAGAAAGCTGTGGAGTTGGGTCACCTCCGACGCTTGCCAACGTTAAGAGCACAAATGGACAAGATAGCGGTCAATAGGTGGGAGGGGCGAGAGAAAGAAAGCGTGGAACAATGGATTCAAATCGACTCCGAGTGTCTCTCTTTCCGGCGGGAGTGATAGTTCGGCAGAATTCACTGGATGTTCCAGAATGTTGTAAGAATCTATCCTTGTGCAGAATTGCTAATGTGTAGAGTACTTGCAGTATCCCGTTCTGGATAGCTTAGTCGTAGTTGTTGTTACACAACAGTTATAGATTGGGCTCATAGTTGGTGAGATAGGGCAGTAAAGAGAATGAGTGAAGTAAAGAAAGCTAGTAATACGATGGTGCTACAATTGTTCAGTAGACAGGAATTGTGTGATTTACTATAGCTCAATTATATAGAGCACACTCTTTGATCTCCGATGAACAGATGAGCAATGGCAAGTTTTGGCGGACGTAATTCTCCCTATCTGTTTCTTGCCTTGTTCAGATTCTCTGTTATAGTAGGAACATGCACCGGCAGTGGTCACCCAATGCTGGATGGTCTCACTTTCGACTCGGTTGTCATCGATGAGTGCACACAAGCCACAGAGCCCGCTACTTTAGTGCCGCTAGCTCGAGGAGCAAAGCGATGCGTTCTTTTGGGTAAGGATAATAGACGCCATTTCTATTATGGCGAGATATGTCGGGATCGTTCAGTAGTCTGGCGTAGATGTTTCTAGCTGAGATCCGTTTCAGCCATCATGCCTTGCTGAAGCAGAAGTCGCTCTTCACGTGGTTAAATATTTGATAATGAAAAATGTCTACGGTCATTACATGTTGAAGAATAACAAACATCTCGTTTTGTGGGGGAGCGATTGATTTTGCAACTTAAATGCTTTCGAAACGTAGCTGTTGCCAGAGGCTCTAGATGTTCCTAACGCTACGCATATCTCGACATGGAATCGTATTGATTTGGTAGATTCTAGAAAAGTTTCTCTCTCCTTTGATGTCAGGGGACCATAAACAGCTCTCAGCAACGGTTTGTTCAACAGCTGCCCAAAACGGCGGATTTAGTATCAGTCTTTTCGAGCGCCTTCTGAGCTCCGGTGGTAGATTGCACATGTTGGATGTCCAACGACGAATGCATCCAAGTATTGCTGAATTCTCAAACATTAACTTCTACGACGGGCGCATTGGCGATGCCGTCGGCGATCGCCCCGAGATACCTGGCTTGTTCTGGCCATCCGAGGGTGTACAAGTGTGCTTGGTCGACACTAACACCCTGACTGGCGGGGAGGCCAGGGTTGGGACGTCCTACTGCAATAGAACTGAAGCGAAGGCAGTTGTCGACGCTCTGGTGTGCGCTGTTGAGGCTGGGATGGACCCGAAGGATATCGGAGTTATTGTGCCATATAGTGGACAGAAATCTCAGATTGAGAAGATGCTTGAATCTGAGTACAGACTGTCTCGAGAACAAGTTAGAAGTGTTAGTGTGAACACGGTGGATGCGTTCCAAGGCAGCGAGAAAGAACTTGTTTTATTTAGCGCTGTTCGCTCGAACCGGGAAGGCGACATTGGCTTCACCGGAGATCCTAGAAGGATGAATGTCATGCTCACCAGAGCGAAGCGTGGGTTGGTGGTTTTCGGAGATGTCAAAACGCTTACTGCTGATCCCGAGTGCGACTGGTCCTGCTGGGTTCACTGGGCTCGAGGAAAAGGGTGTATGGTGAATACAGCTGAGTACTTCAAAAAGATATCGGCGCTTAAGAGCGGCATCAAACATGGAAATGGCCCAATGCATGAGACCGGCAAGGATGCCGCTGGGTTCAGGACTTTTCCTGCCGACATGTGGACTCGAGACATCGCCAGTCGTCAGGAGAGATCCTCCTTAGGAAGCAAGATATTTAAACGAACTAATGCACGATGATCCGTTTCATGCAGGTTATGTTTCAGATTAGTCACATATTCTGAGTTCTGCAACAGTAGTCAATCTGCTGGGGACCCTGCCATATCACAATCAGAAAGCAATGTGATTCGGCAAGACACGTTCAATGCTTATTGTATGATATTGGGAGTCTACCGTTTGATGAGCGCTGAGGGTGATACCAGCCCATACTATTGTTGATAAAGTTTGCGAAGAATGAGTTCCGTTTAACCGTCGACAAATTGTTCCCCTGTCGGGTAGGCTGGAAGAGCTCGTCACGTATCGATATACTTAGTATTGAAGGGTTGAAGTATAGTCTAGGGTTAAGTATAGTCCGATCGGAGGCTTTAGCATAACCCTCCACTGTCGAAGTTACACAAGCTAGCCATCTACGTAGTTTGCATTCTCCTTTTCGTTTATGCGGCTTTCGGCGGTGGGTCCAGCTTGATCGGCACCTCTTCTATTAGAACCGTCTATGAGTGTCTTGTTTATCGAACCCCCATATACTCAATTAAACCAACTAGATACGCCATACAATTGAATACTTTCTGGAGATAGACGAGTCCCGCGAAGGGGTTTTATGAGGCTGCTCTTTCGCTTGTCAAAAACACACTTTAACCAACACTCAGGTTCTTAACTCACCACTGGCAGAGGTAAGGTGTCGAAATTATATAGGGCCTTTGGTATTCCGCTTCATGCGCGGCTACGAAGGCCGTTACTTTGTCTACCATACCTTGAATATACGACACACTAAAAATACCAGGATATGCCATTCTGGCAGTAGCCACACCAATCAAGACTTGAATTCCTCGGTCAATACCGCCGCGGACATAAGCCTCACGGCACATGGAGAGAGGATACGATAAATGATCCACTCCCTGTTCCGCAAGCTCCATCCAATATGTACCGATAAGTTCATTTTCCCAGTTGCTGTCATTGGACACTTGTCGAAAGTCAAGAAATGACTGGGCTACATCGGCGGGGCCTTCACCCACGGCCACCTCAGACCAGTCAATTGTGTAGAGCTTGTCTGTCTTCTCATCCCATATCTGGTTACCAACATGATAGTCCCCATGAACTAAGGTTAAGGGATGCTCACGGGTTCTCCAAAATGCCTGACAAGCGTCCCAAGTAGAGCCATCGATGAGCGTATCGATGAACTCCACAAGTTCTCGACTCCACTTGATACCGTTCCAGGTGATATCCCCTCTTTCTTCGGGCATGGCAGCCTTCAGTCTTCCCCATAGGTACGATATGAAGAAAATACTAAATTTGTACATTCCCTCATTCTTGCCTTGGATGCAGTCGTAGCCTTTAAGCCAGGTATACCTGCCCAAGGAAGAGTTCGCCAGAGTAGAGGGAGTCGCCCCCCAATATCTCGCATGCATTCTAGCAGCAAACAACACTGCTTCTTCGGCAACCGCTTCCGGATTTTCAGACGTCCGTACCTTATCTACAACCGATGAACCCATTGCAATATTCTCCATGATAATGATCTCGGAGCATCGCCACTTGTCCCATTTAGAGTGGTATATCTTCGGGATCGGTATAGGAAGAGTGTGTGATATCTGGTTGTAGAAGTTCACTTCGCGCTGGTAACCTCCGGATGCGAATATGCGCACGCGAAGAGCACTCGAGCTCGTCTTTACGATCACACTGTCTGGGTTTTCAACGTCGCCATTATCAAGATAAACCCGCCTGACTGAGCTAGAATAGCCACCAGATACCGGCTCCTCGCCGATATACGTCATTTTGCAGTCTCCTAATGCAGTCCCCATCAAGCTGTCTGGTCTCGAGGACAGAAATACGGCTCCCGCGAACACCCTCAACCGATCGATACTAATCAATAACAAATGTTTGAGGTAAATTAACCCCACATATAGAAGATACTTCAAAGGGCTACTGGATACGATATCACCACATACAACCATCAGGTCCACCAAGTTCGCCGTAATGCTCGCCACCATGCCGTGACTAGACACCTTCATTTGTTGTAAGCTGTAGCAGCTGAGTGCATGCTTCACACAACTTGCTTACGTGTGCGTACACTTAGAAGGTCACGCACGCATGCGTCGCCCTGCTTTGGTTCGAAGGATTGTTTGGATCTAAGGATGTCGCAGGCACCGCTCCTCTATTGTGCAAAAATGGGATATATAACAGAAAAGAAAAAAAGAAAAAAACACCCTCCCAAGGGAGCAGGCAGGGGGAACACGCAGAGCTAAGGCCTAGGCACGACCAGTGCTCTGGATACCTTTGGAAGTGAAACAATTGGCTTGGTTCTATCTTGACTTGGTTGATAACTGGAGTGCCTGGTCACTCGAGCGGGATGACGTGGGGGAGACTGGTCAGTCAGGCTAGCATATGACGTGGTCGCACGTGAGCGTATCAGGTGGTGTTCCAGTTTACTCTCTACCCTTCCTCCCGAGCGGTGGGGCGCGGGGGCGCGCCAACAGCGACAGCTGTCACACGGCCCAAATGTGCCGGGCGCCGCGGGCGCACACTACCAGCGGAAGCTCGGCACATCGCTCCAATCCGCGCACACCCAGCGCTCAGAAGGAGACACTCGAGCAGGCCGCTCGCCGAGCAAGCACCGAACCGCCCAAAGCTGGAGATATTAACTCAAAACGAAGAAGGGTCAGATTACTCAGAATAAATGGCCGCCTTCCGAAGAGGGGAACGAAAGACAAAAGAACTCTATGAGGAGGCCGCATCATTGCCTCAGCCAACTCAACTCGATCACCCAGGGAAGCTCCCACAAGATACTGGTAGACACAGTCACTAGACCAGCGACCCTGTTCCTTAATGGTGTGGTCCCGAACGGCGTTAACGTAACACAAAGTCGCACCAGTGCGTCTGAGCGAGTGGAGCCCATAGATCCCCAAGTCATCAACCGGGGGGTTGAGACGCGTTAGCAAATGGCGAAACTCGCGCATAAAAATATCTTATAGTCAAGCGGGCATTGTTGAAAGCAAACAATGGTTACCAAAGTACCGTACTTCTCCCGGTCTAGGGACAGTGCCAATCAACCGTAGACGATGATATGCACAACAAGATTGACAAGTGGCTGCACCAGGGGTACCATTAACACAAGAAATTAGAACAGCTTCGCCTACAGCAGCTTGATCGGTTTTGGAGACTCGTACCAACAGCTTTGCCACTTGCCTTCCCATGCGAGTACAAAACTCGAGATCACTGAAATTTAAATTAATGATCTCATCGCCGCGCAATAAACCGAAAATGCCCGTCAAGCATGCTGTAATAATAACATCACCACCAAGTGGGTCTAAGCAACCCAGTTGCAAAGCTTGGTTCCGGGTTAAAGGTTCCTTCTGGTCAACTGAGTGATTACATAATTTTGAAGCTGACTTGCGTGCCATCTGCACCAGATAAGTATCAGCTGGGGACATGAAGAAACCGTACAACTTATTTCTTGATACAATTGCTGATAAATAGGACGACACTGTGCTGAATTTATAATCAGCTCGAACCATTGCATATGCAAACAGTGCCAGCGATAAACCAGATGCCGGGAATGGATCAATAGCGGAACTGACCACACTTTTATAAAAAGTTTCTATGGAGTCATATTGACTCTTCGTAGTAGCCGCATGCCCATCTTGTATAAAATGCCAAACCCAAGAAGCCAATTGAGGTTGGCTGCTTGATTGGATTGACTGTAGTGCTTCATTTCGCTTATCACTCATACAAGGAGTTGTTTTAATACCTAAAAAAAGAAAAATGAGAAGTATGTATTAATTACTAGTGAGCAACGCTACAAAAGAAACACAGAAGAAGTAGAAATAAGATAAAGAGTACACAACTACGAACTCGCATTGAAGGGAATCAGCTCAGTCAAACTTGCATCAACTTGGCACCAAGAAGCAGGAACAATCGCACTGGGGTCTGCTAATCGACTAATGGAATCAGCTATCACATTATTAGATGATTGAATATAATCTACTTCAAACGAGTAGCAAACTTGTGCTAAACTATTAACAATAGCTTGGAGGACATGATTCACTCTTTCAGATTTAGAGCGAAACTTGCGAAAACAAGATATAGCTCCTGTGCTATCCGTATAGAGGTGGAATAATACTCGGCGAGATGCACTCTGGCCAAACTCTTTCAACGCTAACTGTAGTGACAGTGCAGCTGCTAATGTTTCGAGTAAAACCATATCATTGCATGTAGGATGATTCGGATCCTCCAGTAATTGTTGCCAGCCATTCATATTATCACCATTATGTAATCTAACTTGGAACCACTTCGAAGAGTTGCCATGAGAAAACCAACCACCCAAAGCCCAAGTTGATGCATCTGATACCATGACTACTGATTCTGAGAAGGAGGGCTTGAGGATGGCTGACTCGAGCAAAAAGGAAGAACCCGTTGGGTCCAACGTTCGTAACCACCATTCTAAGGCCACTTTGAGATTTGATTTATCAGATAAAAGGGCATATCATACAAACACGATTCAATCTGCCTGCTAAAGGCTCTAAATCGACAAGACGGATCTTAGGTCGATTGTGATCCAATAGTGAATGCAAACTGTTTATGACAATACCAAGTTTATCGGCAGGGAGACGAATTAAAGGACACTCACCAGAGAGAACGAGGTCGAACCCAATGAATCTTAACGTTTGAACACCTAGACGAAACTTAGGCCAAGATACTGAAATACCCATCAGAGGCAATAGCAACAGAAGGCGAACAGCCAAAGGAAATGCTTTTGACCGTGGAAAAAGCCAAGCTGCATCATCAATATAAACCCAACCACGAGCTAAGTCACGGGCACCCATTAGCGATATTAACAGATCAGCTAATGCGTGGTCAATCCGTTGGACCTTGCTAGATAAACGGCAGAAAGCCCAACCTGCCGAACAAACCCCAAAAGGCACTGCAAGATTCTCATAGTCACACCCGTTGACAGAGAAGCAACAAAACTTCCGTGATGAGGGACGTAAATGAAGATGCCTGTAAGCACCTTTTATATCCGTAATACTCCCGACGTAATCTTTTTTGTTGCCGTCTTCATCTAGAAGTAGTCGTTGCACCAATGCCCTAATGTCCTCAAGTGAGGGGTGAGTTGTGTGCTCCACTGGTGTAATTCTTGCATTGGCAGAAGACTCTTTAAAATCTTCGACTAATCTGTATGAATTAGCAGAACCAGACTTTGGAATTGCTGCTAGTTTAGAGAAATAGCGAGCCGAATCGCTAGCCTCATTTTTAGTAAGAACTCGGACTCTTCCCAACTTAAGCTCTTCGTCTATGACTCTCTGTACAGCTTCTTCCGCGTCTCTAGCACTGACATAGTTTGTCCTCGGACCAGGACCCCTACTTGCCAAAAGATATGAATGCTGCTGTGTCGAAGGTTGAGACACAGGAGGAAAGACACCCGAAGGTTGGAGTGGTTCTTCGAAGCCAAGATTCACGCCCGAGTTTATGTCGTCCGGTAGTGTAGGGTCAGCATTGGAGTCAAAGAGAGAGGACAGGAATCTGATAACATCTGGTCTAAGTGGACCTCCTACTCTTGCCGTAGCTGTTGCTACACCAAAATGTTCATGCAGCAATGATAATAACTCGAATGATGCTTGATTGAAGCAATCTTCAACTTTGGGGATCGATTCTGCGGATATTTCTCCGGTGCCCGAAATGGATGATTCTAGGATTTGTTCCAGATGAAACTTCTTCTCCACTTCATCAAGGAAACCGGCAAATGTTACTGCTTCAGAATCGATCGACCCATTTTGAAAAGGACGATTCAAGGGCGGGAGGCTTGAAGTTATGCCGGTGCCATCTTGATAAGGGCGGCTAGTTGCAGGTAGCGAGTTACTTATATCATCTGAGCAACACAAAACAAATGTTTTAGTTCGATAACTTCGTTTAATCATCAAACTTTAATGCAGATAATGGAAAGAGTACACTAACGTCGCCAGTATAGACACGCTTACACTACGCTAACAGCGTGATAGACTCACCTACTATCTTTTAAAATAAAATGTTCACCCATACACTGACTCACTAACAACTGACTAACTAACTGACTAACTCACTGACTTACTAACTGACTCACTGACTGACTGACTAACTGACTGACTAACTGACTGACTGACTGATTCAATTAACTCCTTCACGATTTATTAGGGGACGTACCTCTCGGCCGCTTCGCGGGTCCCCGATTATCGCTAAAGAAACTGCCCCGACTCGACATTGATCTTGCAGTGGATGTTGGCGGGCTATGACTGAAACGACAGTCGTCTCCGAAGTGGCAGGACCCTCGAAGAAAATGTCGGCACAGATCTGTTCTCCTGGGTTCTTGAGGGTTACGGCGAGAACCGGACTGAACAGCAGTAGTAGTGGTCTCGTTGAGGTGGTGGTTCTGGATGACTTTCCCAGAGTCACGAGAAGCTTCCACAGAGGCTTTGGCTAGGGCAGAGCTCATTACCGCTGGTAGTACGTCTTCTCTCAGCATGTGGCTTATTGAGAACGTGCCCGTGGTGACGTATTGAGCAATAGAGCACCGATACTGTGCATCGTAGTTGATGAGGCCTTGTGCTCCGAGGGCTGGGAGGAAGTCCAGTAGCCTTCTCCAGTAGACGTGCACATCGTAGAGAGAAAAACCGGTCGAGGAGAAGGTACCATCTGCTACTGAAGGGTGGAGTAAAGAACACGAAGTGCCCCAACGGAAGAGGCAGCCCGGGGATGAAGCCGGTGATCTTACGTTTCGAGTTGTTCTCCTGCGCCACCAGCTGTCCCTGATTGGTTAGAGTAAATGTTCTGGTATTCTCGACCGTCTTGTTGCTGGGGATGTCACGTCTTGGTGGGAATTCGTTCAGGTCGGCGGCGATGGCTTGTTCTGGGCGTCGTAGTTTCTGAAGCAGGTTGGTCTTAGAAGTCATTGTTGATGGGGCCGGGGTTATTCCGTTGTGCTTGTAGAAAGCTTCGAGTAGGGTCTTGACGTTGATCGAGTCGTCGGAGGCTCCGACTCGGAGCTACTTGGAGGTGGCTTGGGGGTGGTTCGGTCGGAAATAGCTCTGCTACACATGATGTTGAAGACGACCTGCGCTTTTAGATCCAGATCACGAGCCAGCGCATCCTTGATGGTCTCGTTGCTGCTGATGGAGCCTAGAGCCTCGGGATTCGTGATCCCTACGTTAGATAGGGCGGCTAAGGCGGTTCCGGATGCAATATGATCCAAACCAGCACAGAGGTGGAGAAGATCTTCGGGTAAATTGGGTGGTGCAGACAGGGCTGTTGCGGCGTCGACCGGGTGCGTGGGGGGCCGTTCTCGGGGGCAACTGGTAGTATAAACGTGGTGTTGTCTTGGGTGGGCACGCTGGTTTCTTGCGAAGGGGGCGCAGGTACACGGGCTTCGCCACTTGTGTGTGGAGGATTTTGGCCTTGTGGTTGAGTGTTCTCGGCTTCGTTGCTAGTGGTTGCAGGGGGCGTAGCTATACTCGAGTCGACAGGGGCGTCTGAAGGAGAAGTCGGGGACGAAGTTGATGAGCTGTTGCGACGGGGGCGACTGTTGACCATAATGATTAAAACTTAAAATCACTGAAAAAGGGGTGACTATCCCGTTGTCACCTCTGACCGCGCATTGCAGCACTCACTAGCCGCGCACAGCGCGGACACACGAGCTGTCTCCGCATACGGTCGTATGGCCCGAGTAAACTGACCCAACAAGTTGACCACGATGATCGTCGACACGGTTATACGTTAAATGTGGTGGTGTCGCTTCTCCGCCTAGCTCTGCGCTCACGCGGGGAACACGCAAAGCTAAGGCGCAGGCACGACCAGCGCTCTCCCCAATGTCTTTAGTCAGGTTGTGCTTGGACTCCGGTGAACGTGTATCCGTATTCTTGAGATTACAAATTTTTCGCACGCATGCAACCGTGGCCGAACCACGTCACGGGGACAATTCGTTGTGACTTGGCGTTGATAACAACAAAAGCGAGAGTCTCGCTGCGAGACCACTGATGATTCAGCGCGGTCTTTAAGATTATTGGAGTCAAACTCTCTATCTCGAGGTCTTCAACAAATAGAAGGGGAAGTAGGAGACAGCAGGCGCAGAGCTGTGGCGCAACAGCCGGCTGCTCCCCAGACGAGTGCACCAGTGGTGCAGCGCCACGACAAATTCGTGGCCGCTGATCACGTCGTTAGTTAATACTATATACATCAAAACTACCGTGGTAACGTCATACAGAATAAGAGCGGGGCGCATATACGGGTCCGAAAGTCCCAGTCAATGGAATCATGAAGAGGTTCTCTACATTAACATTGCGTGAATCATACACCGTCCTGATCTGAGAGCAGAGTAGGCAAAGCATTGCTCCGCTGGCCTGCCCAGTAAGGCTGAGCTGTGCCCAGCATGAGGCCCATCCCATGGGCTATTAAAGCGAGTTCATAACGAGCATTAAGGACTTGGAGGACTCATTAGCACTTAAGGAGGATAGTGTTGGGTTGCTTGAATTCATAAAACTTTGACGAAATATTCGGGATTCGCGGAACATGGCCATTATTAATTCCCTATGACGAACTTAAAAGCTCGTTCACGTAGGTTGATGATAGCCCGGCCAACTCAAACTGTTAATACACTGGGAAACAGTGCGACCACTCTGGCGGGGGTCCCACGCCGTGGGGATATTAAATTATGCGCATCGTCGAGTCAAACTACTAATCAACTGGACTTCGAATTACTGATCAACTTTCATATGATTCCCGCAATGTCAATGTAGGGAAACTCTTCGGGATTCCATTGACTGGGAATTTTGGATCCGTATATGCGCCCTGCTTATTCTGTATTCTGACGTGCATCAAGACTCATTCATCCGAGACCCGCCTTGGACCACAGGCGCACTGCGCCGCTCCACGGCCGCTCTGCGGTTAGGTTGGGCGATGCGCCTGTGTGTATAAGAACACTGCGAGGGCATTCATAGTTCGGGTAGCTGTAGGCGTTATGCCGATATCTGTGCTCGCATTAGTCGTTATTTATCCCATTTCCAAATCAGTAACCAAACATCCCCGATGAGATTCAGTGTGAGATTTGTCACCGGGAAAACTCTGTTTGGAGCCACAAGATGCTGCGAAGTAAAATCATAGGATCAGCCTACATGAGCTAATCTAGGACTCCTTGAGTTATAAAAACAAGGGACGGTGTAGCATGAAGGATGTCGCTTGCTCATTCGCTCGGCACATTTGCAAACCATCTTCGCGAAACAACGCCTCCGTACTTCGACCGATTTCTAAGGTCATTTCTAAGTCAAGGCATTGTGAATTGGGTGCAGGTGTATATGTTCAGATTGGAAGGCACTGATGTCACGAGACATTGCCATAAGATAACTACCATGCATGGGTCCCCATGAAGGGGGTCTGGTGTGACTAGATTGTGTTATAATTTATTAAATAAACCTATACGTAGAGCTCTACTTGACGTAGAGGTTGTTGTACTATACGTACTAACTTCAGTTGTTACAGAATTAGTGGTTACCGTTGGTGTTGTAGTAAAAGGCTCGGGAGGGAGAAGCTTATCACACGGTGCAGGTTCATCCCTACAGCTCAGCTGTAGTGATGAGCCTGTAGCTGTGACGGCTTGCAGGACCATCATCAGCTGAACAGAGGGAACCATCAGGTCGAACAATAATACCATGGCATACAGCGGGGAGTTTTAAATCCATACAATGGGAAGATACACAATTAGGTGTGATAGAGCATGTTGTAGCGCAGCGACCTGTCGACCATAGAGACGGATATTAGGAATAGCAGTACTGACATTTTTTGTTGCCGATAAGTTAGTGGGATAGATAACAATGTTGAATTAACTTGCCAGCCAGGAGCGAAAAGGGTCACTTATTGCGGTTGTCACCGAAAAGAGTGTCACGGTAAGTTACGGCTGTATACCACAACACGCGTGGAGATAGTTAACTGAGAGGGGGGGACAGGTTGAGATTACGTGTATTTATTGTTGACTATTTATATCTGACTTCATAACCCTACTCCAGAAATAGCTTGGTTAGAATATCCATACTATGTGCAACTTTCGAGAGCGTTAAAAATAGCCCTTAATGATAGAGATTGCATCACTCAACCCCAAGAACTGCAAGCAGAAGAAATCTGGGTTCTCAATGAGGTCCCTGATTGTAAGTTGATGTGCAAGTTACTTATCCCACGCCTTTAAACGGATCTAGTCCCAGCGATCACGTACTCGATTCGGAGTGATTCCCAGTTGACATTGCCTCTCCTTACTTTGTACAAAAGAGTCTCGGCCGGGTCGGTCACTTCAGGTTCCTCAACCCTGTCTGATTTCACAGGTTTACTGTAAGACTCACTCAACAAGAATCTTCACTAATATTGGAACATCGATATGCTTCATGCCGGTGCAAGAAAGTCTGCAGTCATCAACTGATATTCTGCACCTCTCCAGACGAACGGGAGTCCGCTCGGTGCTCGCTCGTGAGATTCTCAACTAGCGCCGAGTCCGCATCAGATCGGCTCTCAGAGGCATCGCTGCTTTCCGGCTCGCTCCTTCCCTCGTCATCTTCTTTGTACCTTCCATGATATTGCAATAAATTCACTATACAAAAGAGCAGGATACATCGGCTGGTGACTAACCATCGACCCCAAGTGTCAGAAGTCTGCGGTCGGATACCGGAAACGCGCGACACAGCTTAATCGATCAACCATGACAGAACAAAACGCGAAGATATTGAGGCCCAGTGATAGGGGGCATAATCGTCCATGGCGGAATAATACTGTATGCCACGCACTACCAACGTTAGAATATAGACCCGAACTGGACTAAGAAATATATGCATACTTTATAACCTCACGAAACCAAGATTGTAATGTATTCATCTTTCAAAGAGGGATTTTTCTGTAACTACCGCCCCAGAAAGGGCTCGATCGATGCATGCCCACAGCGATCAGTAACACGGTAAGCAGTATCACGAGGCCCCAACAAACAATTTTAGACAATCCAATAGCGCTCTTGAGGTACACATTATCTCATCAACGTCTTCATTTATCCCACTGTAGATAATTGTTGATCGTCCAAATGGCAAGTTTTTGATAGTAGACACGTGATTCAGCCTGGGTTACCTATTTATGCTCTTACTTTTCGGTCACAGCGTTGTTGCCCCCCTGGCCCATTTCGATAGCCTTATGTATCAAGAAAGAGAACTTCCGTCGTGCTGATGGAAGAGCTGCGACGTATCACAAGTTCGCGTATCTTACCTCGATGCGCGACCTTGAGAACTCCATCTTTCGCCTTCTCCGCCAAGCCAGGCGCTGCAGCGGACTCTTTAGCGGGCTGCCACAAATGAACTGGACCCAGGTTCGATTCCTCGTCACTCCACCTACCTTTTTCTCTTGCTGTATGGCTTTAAATGTATCCAACGCCAGTGCTCGCGCACCCGGGGCGTGATATTCACGCGGTACATTCCTTAAGGAACACTATAAGTATGGTGAGAGTAGCATCCCACCATAGTGCTATGAGACCGTCTGTTGAAGCTGTAATGAGCATCGTCCTGTCCTGCTTCCAACAGAGGGATCTTACCCACGACTCGTGCGCCACAAACTAAATAGGGACAACCTCTTTGCCAGTCCAAGCATAAACTTTGTTCTGTTCTCTAACTACGTGATGCGAAAAACCGTCCTTTCGTGTGCGCTGACAACTAACTCAGAAAGTTTCTACAACTCTCACGCCTGCGTTCCCAGGGGGGATGAAAACCTTCAAGCTCTATTTCTCCTGGGGGTTTGATTCTTGACTTGCATTTGCTTAACCGGAATGCTGGACAACATGGCCCACAGGCTACCACACGCAAAGTTGCCAAGCACAGGCGTTGTGGCTACCTTGTAGGCAAGACTGGGCAGTTTGGCGCTAACGTGCCAGATCCTTATGGTAGTGTCAGCTCCCCCGCTTGCTAGGAGGCGCCCATCGTTCGTGAATTGGAGACAATTAACAGCCTCAGTATGGCCTGTGAAATGGATAAATATGTTTCGGTCCTCGTCAAAGCAAACACCTTTCAGCAGGTGGTGTTGTAGGCCAAAGCCCCAGTCGGAGGTCCGACTGCTGTGTGCGTCCTCGACTGACAGATCTCGCAATGACCTATCTGATTGATTTACACTGCAGAGGAGGAAATGTCGTACCATAGGCGAACAGAGCAGTCCTCTCCCGCAGTGGCTATGAGATTGTCGTTCATAGGGCAAACCTGACGACAACGCTCTTCATGCGAAGATGATAACGCGCCAAAGTGTGGCATGGTTCTGTCCGAACCGAACGCGTTGCAGAGGTAGATGGTAGAGTAAGTAGCTCACCTCGACACAGGAGATATTTCCAACATGTCCACCCAAACGGCAGCGCAGATGTCCCGTAAGCGAATCCCATACAGCGATCTGATTGGGGATCAGTAGGGGGAATGCGAAGCAATTACAAAAGTTGAAAGAGGACTCTGAAATAAATTTTCAAGTAAGGCTCACCGTGGAGTCATTCGAAACACTGACTAACCGGCTCGCATCTCGTGCAGAGAAGCTTAGGCTCGACACGGACTTCACGTGGCCCAGCCACGATGCCAGAGGCATCCCTGAATCACGCGGATTCATTGCGACGCGAATCGGCGTCACGGCTGACCAGTGTGCTGCCTGTCCCAGACGCATATTCGACTATCGGTGCCTCCTGTAGCGAAGTAGCGCGAGTCTCCTGAAAAGATGTCTTAGCCGAGGTTCGAACCCGGGACATACGCTTACCGCTCCACGTTATCGCCCACACCCAATTGCTGTGGCCTCGAACAACAGCCATTGGGAAGCCCGTTGCCACCTCCCAAAGCCTGCATGTGCCGTCAGCGGAGCAAGACAGGAGAAACTCGTCATTGGGTGAGTACGCAACCTGAACAACGATCCATCGAACGATCCGAGTTCGAATCCCGCAGGGTACATTTACCTCCCAAATAACGTCGCCGTGCCCTCCGAGTGATATGAGTATTTGAAATGAAACCAAACACCATAAATGTATACGATTGTCAGCACAGGCGGCTGCTAGCTGTAAACCGTCTGACGTCACCGAAACCGACCAAACCGGGTGAGGATTTACGCTGAGTCACGGCAGTTTCCTTGTCACGCGTACAAGCGGGTTTTACCTGTCATTACGGTACGCGAGCCCCCCTTGGTCGTCCAGGGTTCTGTCCGCGGAGAGGGATAAAATGAGGTTGAATTGGTCAGGTCCGGCGTCAAAACTCTTTTTCCCGCACGGAAGTGTCGACAAGGCATTTCCCATGGCTCGCTGAGGCTTCACATTTTTTTGCGTCGAGTCCGCAAGAGCTCTCCAGTTCTCCCGTGAAGAGGCGTCGTATAGTGGATCCTATCGGTCCTTACATATACGAGGAGTACTCCACTGTTTACATTGCCCCGTGAAGTTTGCTCAGTATTGTTTCAGAGGACATTGCTTACTTTACCCAAAGGGCTTGTCTTCGCACTATTCAATTTACGGAATATTTCTCCGTCTGTGAAATAATCATTGCGGGAATAATGCGCATCAGATATGGAAAATATTCAACACACATGCACCTCTCTACATAACTTTAGCATTATCGGTTTATCCACATATAGACAGCGTGGATATGTGAAAAAAACGTTTTTCAAAAAACCGATTGTGCTGAAATTATGTGGATGAGTGTATGTGTTGAGAGTTTGAGTGTCCCACAGTGCTATGACAATACTCAGTCTAACGAAGCCTCAAAGTTTCAGGTCTAAACTCGTCTTGATTGTTGCGAACTAGAGAAGTCGCACGAAAATTAAGCCACAAATTTTTAGCATACACAGCTTTAATTTGACCCAAAAAACATCTTTCTTCAATGGAACCTCAAAGTTACCTCCGAAAAGTAATTCAGATACGGCAGCCAACAGATCTTGCTCACTTGTGCAGTCTTGAGCTTCCTCAACGTTCAGTACGCAAGTCCCAAGTCTGGCTTTTTGGAAGGGGTTTGCTCTAGCTTTGGCGAGTAAGGTGCTTCGGAGGTGGATTATTCGAGGCTTGGTTGAACGTAAGGAACGGGGTGAGAGTGTCTGTTAGGTATCCAAACTCGAAGCGCGAAAGATTCAGATTAGCTTGATAAGCGAGCTACGAATTTTTAGTCGCATTTTAACACCCATTTTTCTCATACGGCTTCTGCAAAATAATTTTGGGTGTTCGATCTATTGTAGTAGTTCCCCTTCCTGCTGGGTTTCTAATTTTTCATGTCTTTGTCCGAGAGCTGCCAATCTTCATCCTTTACCGATGATGACGGCATCCTTCCGACGCCTAAGAATCCCGTGAGGCCTCAGCCGATTCTCACCGATCCTTATGTCAACTCTAAACCACGTCGGAGCGCTAGCTCGGTGAGCACCATAGCAACGCCGTCTTCCATAGCCAGTATCAGTACCCCGTTATCGTTCTCAAGAAGCCTATCAGTTCCATTTGAAGCTGGTCCGCCATATCCCCCTCCTGGGGCTCTTCTAAGGTCCTCTACCTGGTCTGTTGCTGACAGTGCTGTCTGTGTGTCACCTAAGTACAGCTCACGTTCAGCCCCTCCTACTATAAATATTGATTCTTATTTTAAAGGCGTTGCACTCTCTAAGCCACTGTCTCCTGCTATTGGTGATAATACTGTTGATGCCATGGAAAGTTTCGTCAACCCAGATGCCCCGCCGCCTCCTACTTATCTTGTGAAGACTAAAGCTTGTAGACATTTTGCTAGAGGTTACTGTGCATTCGGTGATAAGTGCGCGTTCGCACACTCGGCTGATGAGCTACGTGTCAGGCCGGGGAATCTTTGTAAGACCAAGCTCTGTGATCGTGGCCGTAACTGTCGTCGTGTAAACTGCGGTTATGCTCACAGCAGGGAGGAGCTATTCCGTGTTGACGAGACCCAAAATGTTACTGATGATATGATTCAATATTATCAAGATTTGCAATATATCGAGCAGCTCGGTGTCATTTACGCTGCGTCCTCCACTGGTGTCGCCGAAAAGAAAGCGTGAATCTTTTTGTTGCTGACAATTTGGTCTGTGGAGCATCGCAAAGGAATGTAGTCAGCTTTTACTTTTTATTTATATTATGATGAATGACGTTCAAAGTGCTCTAAGAAGGCTTTCAAAGTTATCTCATAATATTTTCCGCCCTATACTTTTCTATCACGTATACGTCATTATAAATAATAATTGTCATTACATCTGTAAAGAGCATTATTATGTATTAGGTGTTATTAAAAGATTGTATTCCGACTCCATAAGTATCTTTGCACCATTTCATTAAGAGCCCATATCAAGCTCAACAAGCTATAAAGAAATACAGTCTCTAATAGATTGTTTCTCGTTCTGCTCTCATGTCTCTACTGTTGCCAGACCAGTTAACACTCATCGGTTGTACTATCACTAAGATCGTCGCGCATGTAAGGTTTTTATAAGAATACCTCTTTCTTGTACTTTTCCTGACTGTTTCCGAGTCCATGTGTAGAGCGCATTGAATCTTTGTAGACAATGCCACACTCGGAAACGAGCTTGTGGTTTTTTCTCAAATCGAGTTTGTCGTCGTCGTCGTATCTCAACATCATCAAGTTATATCCTCAGTAGCAATCTCGAGCACTTTCCTCTGTTGCGTTACTCAGGCGGTTCAATCACGCCGATTGTGGTTATGGACATCGGCGAATAATTTACACCAGGATTGGTGAAACATGTGGAGGTCTGTCCCTCACTCGCTCAATATCATCCCGCGAGATAATATTGTAACTCTTTACTTCGTAATAAATTCAGATGAACGAATTAATTCACTCTAGCGTGCTTTGTAGACGGCAAGTGATCTAGCTTATCGAGCCAAAGTGTTCGAAGGCGATAGCGACGCGGAAACCCTGATACAATTGACGCAGGGACAGATCATTGAGATGCCGACTGGCTTGACTGAACTCTGAACCATTTTGAAGGACAAGAAGATGATATACTCTCCAAAGGATGTACGGCGATATTTACATGGCGGTGTTTGCCACCAGAAATCCCGCTAAAACGGGTCCCACATAAACATATGAAGATCTGCACAGAAGACGACACAAGACTTTAAAGGATGTACCAGGCTATCGAGAACGCAAGTAGGAGGTTACTCCTTCAGATCATTCTTCACGTGGAAGAACTTGTCAGCAGCCGAGCCCTCCTCCACAGTAAAGTATTGAATGCCTTTGAACTTTTTCTCCGCCTCAAGTTTTCTATGCTTTAACCAATCGAGGTCGGCCATGTTGGCGTCAACAAAAAATTGGCGGCTGGCCTCCTCGGGGGCGACAGCGTCCAAAAATGCGGTGTTCACAGGTGGGGCATCGACCAGTTGCCTTCCCTTAGCTTGGGCGGCAAAGAACTTCTCCGCGGCAGAGCCTTCGGGAATGGTGAAGTAATCGATTCCCTTGAACTTTTTGTCGTTGGTTCTGAGGTTGCGGTGAGGTTTCTCGGCGAAGATCTTCTGGAGGAATGCATCCACTTCGTCCATGTCAACTTGGGACTCGACGTCCTTCATAGACTCGAGAAGAGTGTCAACAAAGGCGTTGGAGGCTTTCTCAAGTCCAGCGCTGAGGGGTCCGGCGACCTGTCCAGCAAGCTTGAAGAACTCCTCAACGTCGGCCTCCTCGAGTTCGGGCAGAAATAGGGCCTGACAACATGTGAGAATTAAACCGGAGTAGACTCCGTCATAGAGTGCAAATGTGGAGTAAAAAACATTTTCAGAGAAATAGGTATAAAAGTGAACAGCGGTGGAGTTATCTTACCTGATCATTGTCGTCGAATGAAGCCTGCGGATCCTCAAGGGGGTCAGCAATGGCAGATATGATACAAAAGAATGGTATTAGATTTATGAAGCGCATATAGAGATCGTTAAGGGCTTTATGTAAGTTGTTACCTAATGCACGCACGCGCATCCAGTAAGAGCATCTTGCGCATGCGTGCAATTGCGTTCATCGTCCCATGACGGGCAGTATTACTATATAGTTTGAGATTGAGCAGTACATATCAGTGTTATACCCCCTCCACAGTACTAAATACCATCCCCGCTCACAATACACCGGTTATCATGTCGATTGGCATCGTCAAGATACTATGCACGCATGCGTTAATGAATTCTTCCGCGTGCGAGAAAGATATTTTGGCCATCCATGCCAGGGCAAAGATTCCCATACGGTCACTTACCGATTCCTTCCCTGTAATGTTTTCATTTGATTGTATAAAGAACTCTTAATGCTGTGGTTGGCTGATCCCCTCGTTGGGTTCTGATTGTCCTACCTACCTCATAAAAGGTCCGCACAAGCTCATAGGCAAGTTCTTCAAGCTTCACACTCTCCTGTACTCTCTGCCCTTCCGGTCATAGGCCGGAGAAATACCCCTGTTTGGTAGAGTATCGTGGAAGTTGCTTGTGCCTAACTACATTGTCATTATTTATTTTTGTGCAGTTCCATCATGGACTTTTCCTTCACATAACATTTTCTAACACACACAGTGCCATGCGATCTGCGACCTTTCCACATTCTTGAGTTGTGTAGTAATCCATAGCATTTGCTAGTAGTACCGCGTATCCAACGGTTCAACGGCGGTAATTAACGTCGATCTTATCGAAGTCATTCTGACGCTCAAGTCTATTCTAACCTTGCACCAAATGGCTACTGACAGACTCTTAAATATTTACTTATTCAGCAGTTCTACCATCAATGACAGTTCCGCTCCCCTATGATAAATCGACTGTTGCTACTGCTGCTGCTGGATCCATGGCGGAGTCTGTTGTGGATGTATCAGTAGTAATAATACTGGGACATTAATAAGCGTATTAGGCACTCAACCCGTTTGGTATATTGTTATCTGTGATTTAGTTTTACCATCCATATACCAATATAAAGTCGAATCATTTATTAACTACTTGTGAGAATTAATCTATTATTCAACCATTAAAGGTTAATTCTATCATGATTGATGATTCGTGAAGGGGAGGGCATAGTTCGACTCCGTAAGGTTTCCGCTCCTAGGACGGTTTCCAGCTTGAGTGATTGTGGACCGCACCGTAGAGTTGCCTATCACCGAGTTATCATTCAGTGTCACCTTAGAGTCTGGCTCACTGACCTTCCTCAGTTAATCAGATCAATCTCCAAGTTGGAAAATCGAGGAAGTGGAAAAAATGTTAATTTCCGCGACATGGTCCTTCGTCGCAAGTGGCGCCTCGCCACTCCTCAGCATGGATACCACATTCATGGATTATTCTCGAAACCTCGCTTTTCATTTCAGAACGAAGAGCCGATTTACCGATCTGTCCCATTCGAGCAACAACCTTTGAAGACGTTCGCTAGGTTAAGACCATTGGATTTAAAGAACGACACACCGCCGGCGCGTGGAGGAGGAGGAGCTCGCCACCGGGAGCGCCAAGGCTTTTCGTAATCTACAGGGATTTGGGGGGCACACCGATGCATAATTCGATATATAATACATTAATATAATAGTTCATCCCTTTCCAAAGGAATAGACTTTCGTGAAACTAGAGCAACTGGACGCCACCCGAATGACAGGCTAGCAAGGATGATATAGCACTTATCAAGAGAAGTTGTTTGGATTGAGGCAGCGGATATAATGTCGTTTTCATATAAACGGATTCGGTAAGGTCGGAGACGCTCCTGGCAGACATGCTTGGAAACACACTTCCGCGTTCTTGTAGACAACAGGTGAGGTTAAAACTAAATTAACCCCTAGCACTTCAAATTCGAGACCTACTACGATTTGCAGTTTGTTCACAATTCTAACTAGAAACGTTTTCCGTCTTTGTGCCAATGTGTAAGTCCTTCTTCAAAGCCCCAATTGAACTCTAGCTACTCAATAAACTCATCCATCTGGCACTATTAGTTCATGATGGGCAGGGACGGTCCGAGGGAGGGCTCTTCGGCCAGCTTTGTGGTGTTCTGCAGTTTACTCTATCTTGCCAGCCTACCGTACCGAATAAGTTGTGGAAGAGCTGTGAATTGACATCTGTTATATCTTAGAGGTTCAACAGCTACGCCAACATCCTCCATTTATCAGTAGTTGTTGAGGCTTACTTTGCACTTAATTGCATTTTCCTGACGCACTCCTCCATACCGTCTCCAGTTCGGGTGCGGTCGTTGCCCAGTTGTAGTGGAAAGCTCCGAATAATATTTTCCGGGTGGAGGTATTTCAGTTTTCAGTTTCGAGATCATTACGAAGGAGAATGACTCTGCGGGTTTGATGGCCCGCCAGCACGCACGGTCTGTTCTTAGAATGAAGCGGGAGAGTGGTAATTTTGTGGCGCGCAGGAAATTGATTGTCGAAGGTTAGGTACGTCGGTTATGGATGGATCAGGATTTGGGTATGATGAGCGGGAAACGTACTGAGGGGTGGTGGGCTTTGAAGTGCTTGTGGATTTGTATTATTCGGAATCACTGGTATCTAGGAGTCATAGAGTAGTACCGGAGGCTCCCGATGCACAAGCTGATATTTATTTATGCGCTAGGAACGTATTTTTCGTCAAAAGTTCTATATTATATTTTTTACATGCAATTTGTTATTGTTTAAAATTAACCTTACGGGCATGTAGCGAGCCCTGATGAACATTCGAGAGTAGATGAACAAGCCATCAACGCCAACTTCCCTTAATAGGTATTTCTTTCCCTTCCATCGTGTCTTGGGGCCTGAAGCTGGTCAGGAGGCAACATTCAAGGAGGTAGCAATGCCTGTACTGGAAAGCTGTATGCGAGGTCATAACGGGTAGGGAGGGGACGGCCTTGCTGAGAGTATCTTCGGTAAGCTCACACCTGAGTGGCGGCAGGCCTCTTGCCATCGCCCATCTGGCGGGCCCCTCTTTAAGAGCCTCTAGGAAGTTGCCGGACTGTTAGACATTATCACAATAGATGATCCTAATATGCCCAGATTATCAGGGAAGTGTCAGGCCGTTCAATTTTTATCCTTCGGAATTTAGTCGTGTCTTTGGTAATTGCCGTTTCAGGTGTATATTTTGCTACGGCCAAACCGGAAGTGGCAAAACGTAAGTGGTGGAGGGAGGAGCTGTATAATTCTTCACTAAAACACGGGAAATTTTTGTGGGAAAAATTTGGTAAAATTTCGGGAAGAAAAAAATTTTTCGGCTCGCGGTAAGCGTCGAGTGTTGGTAGTCTCGCGATGTAAACTTTTTGGTAACTTTTATTCGACGTGAGGTTGATAAAATCCAAGCCCAGCTCGACGGCGGTACATTCGCCAGGAATTGAGTGGGATCTGAAACGGTTAGAGTCGACCTGGTCATTACGTGCCCGACCAGAGCTCTAGCGAGTGTCGAGAAATTGTGGATACTTCCTTCTCAATTGGTAGGAGCGGCTCATCCCAAGTAGTAGTAGAACTAGGTCCCACCGCACTTCCTACTGGCTCTCCGGTCTAAAGCCTTTAGGATTGTAGATAGGACTTCAGTTTTAGGGAGCCACCTCAATAGAGAACCCTTGCATGCATTGATACAGCAAATTGCTGATAGGCCATAGCTGCTGTGGACAAGTTGGTGACTTTGGTCCAGACAGGATCTGGAGTGAGCAGCTGACTGCCTGAATTCAACAGCTGTTCCACTGTGGTGGCCCTCCGCGCAGCTGCTGGTATAGCGAGATTGTCTATAGAATATTGTTCATTGAGACTGAAATTCTTATGGTCAAAATTGAGGTACACGATGAGCGGAGGAGAAGGGTATCATTCGAGAGGGATTATACCGAGGTGCATTGAAGAGATATTTACGGCCATCAAAAAGCACCAGAAAACGGTACCTGGCAGCATAGCTAGCGTAAAGAGGCAAATCGATCACGTGCTCGATTTTAGGATATCCATTAGGTGTGTGTGAGCTACTTGGAAGTTTACAATGAGAACGCGTATGATCTTCTAGGAGACAGCGTGAATCCTAAAACTCCGATTGAACAGTGGCCCAGAGTGAGACTTGAGCGTTGAGGAAATCCAAGTGGGTGCAAGATTTGTATATAGGTTAGTATTATGGAAGGTGTGGAAGGTGAGATTGTATTGAAGAATTTAACACATCATCCTACTGAGAATGAAGATGAGGCTTTGGACCTGTTCATGTTGGGAAATGTAATGGCCGATGGGCTTGGCGAGAGGGTGCCTGCTTATGGGTAGCATAGTTGTAGTTGTTATAACACAACAATTATGGATTGGGCTCAGAAGGGTAGGGCAGTAAAGAGAATGAGTAAAGTAAAGGGAGCTAGTAATACGATGGTGCTACAATTGTTCAGTAGACAGGAATTGTCGAGAGAGAATTGGGGCGAGAGAAAGAAATCGTGGAACAATGGATTCAAATCGACTCCGAGTGTCTCTCTTTCCGGCGGGAATGATAGTTCGGCAGAATTCACTGGATGTTCCAGAATGTTGTAAGAATCTATCCTTGTGCAGAATTGCTAATGTGTAGAGTACTTGCAGTATCCCGTTTTGGATAGCTTAGTCATTTTGAAACAACAATTATAGATTGGGCTCATAGTTAGTGAGATAGGGCAGACTTCACTTATAACAATATATTCTAGTTTACCAGACTTACCATCAACTTGAGGAATATCTCGGAGGGGTGGCCTGTTTGTTACAATTATTGATGTCAGACTGATGTAAGATTCTTTTTAGGTTAATAGGATGGTATCTAGTACTAGTGCCAATATGGCATCCAGCAGGAGTCACACGATCTTCACTTTGCAAGTTGAACAAGTAGTCGGTTCGCTAATTTTTCATTGTGGAGTATTCCGGTGTTACTCAGCGCACTCCAAGCCGCGGCACTGATTTGTTGAGGAAATGGAAGTTGCATTTGGTTGATCTGGCTGGCAGTGAGAGAGTGTGGAAGAATAGTTTGAACTCCCAGGTGAGATTTAAGGTATCGAAAAGTCGAAGTGTTCGTTCAAAACTAGCTTGACGAGGGCTAATAGAGCTCGAATCGCGGAGCTGCCGCCGGGGAGAATCGGTAAGATCTTGTAAATGACAAGTTGAAATTGAATTAACTTGAGGTTGTTCTTCTTCAATACCCTTTGTGTACCCTATATGAAATCAGCTCTCCAGATGGTATATAAATTCCATGAAAAAAGTCAAATTAAATATTCATTATAATGTTAGTATATGTTATTGAATATCTTAAATACACAGATCAATTAAGCCATGGTAATATTTAATATTGCTATTGAGGATCTTTCTACACGCTGACCGATAAAAGAAACCCAGAATGGTTGCAGCATTCGGCGAAACTCCAATGGTAGCCGATCGGGCGGCCGCTTGCCTGAAATTCGAGTTCACCGGGAAATCGCAGAAGTTGGGCGTTTTTTACCACGATGTAAGATTGCATGGCGACTAATTGAATACGCATTTTCGTGGAATTTTAAACGGAAGCATTCCCGTCTATTAGGTTTTACAAGAAGCTAAATATATAAATCGATCGCTGCATTTTCTAGAGCAAGTCATAAACAGCCTGCATCTGAAGGCGAGCGGGCAGAGGTTCCATGTGCCATACAGAAACTCACTGCTGACATCGGTGGGGCAGGAGCGTCGAGCAAGTTGATAGGCCTGTTGTAGATTTTAAGGGACTCGCTGGCTGGTAACTGCATGACAGTGATGGTTGCAAATCTATCTGTCAACTTGGACACGTTCGATGAGAGTGTGGCGACTTGTCGATTTGCACAGAGATGCTCGCGGCTCGTCAATAATGTGAGTTCATTTGAGAAGTACAAAAGATGCCATGTTGGAAAAGCCGCTAAAGGACTCAAAGGAAGAACGTTAAATGACCGAGCCTCCTCTTCCCACCAACCACAATGGGTTGAGGTGCCGGATAGGCGCTTTACTTATTATTATTGTTCCTTCCACCAACTCTGTGTACGCACCGGCGTAGCATTTGTATTGATGGACGACATTGGGGCATACCGGTCTGGTGGGAATCTTAAGACAGGTTCGATGCAATGATAGAGTCGACTGGGAGAGCATGTGTAAAAGATTGGCGAGGACGAACCAAGCGTTATTGGAACGGATAGCTATTATGGACAACAACAACATCAACAACATTGCCTGCGGTGAGATATACGAAAATCTTCGCAGTGCGCAAAGATACTCGGCGGGTATCTTTCAGAGCCGTCAGTTGTTGATAAGGTCAGCGATGGAATTGTCGTTCCGATGACGACAACTGTCGACAAGCTCGTGTTTGCCGCTGCAGAAATGAATGAAAATAATTCAAGTAAAATGACATGTGCCGGGATTGAACTTGTGTGAGGCCGATCAGGCAATACGTGGTCGGTCAGAGAGGTTCTGCAGACGACCAACGCTAACTTGGCGAAGTATCCCAAGGACCGGAGGAAGTAGGAAACCGATAAAATTGGAATCCGGTGGCGCGGGAAAAGGAAAATTTTGGTTGCTGTTTGCGGCCACTATGGCCCCTATGGCAAGTGGCTCGATATGGTGAAAAATGTCAAGGTTCATCTAGTGAAAAATAACAGGTAACTTGGACATCGTTTGTAACGTCTTCTACAGTTCTACTTCTAATCCTTCCGGCAGAAGGGGGCGTGTTCTTATTCCCAGCAGTGGGCGTAATGTGACCGGAGCATGGGACAAGGGATGGCTCAAGATTAAAACATACTAAACGGGCCGCTATTTCCACAAGGTGGTATCTTTCAGATACCTTCTGAACCAGCTTCGAGCTCAGGGCTTGGATATTCGATTCTCTTGTGTGGCTGACCTATGTGCCATCATACAGGTCAAGCTTGCAGCTTAATTATATCTGCTCATGGACTTGAAACGATAAAGGTTCTCAATGCCAAGTTGGAGCTAACAGATGACGAGAAACGAGTGTTAAGAAGACAGTTGGTGAAGGAACTGCAGAAAACGCAGACAGCGGAGACAGGCGAGCAGGTGGGGGAGGCCAAAGACAGCTCTGATGACACAAAGTCCAATGCTACTGGGGATCGTTCAATTCAGCATCGACTATGTTAGGTTTGTGCAACCGATGGCCCAGGTTCGATTCTTGGTCCCGGCATAATATAATTTATTAGTTCTAATGAAGCCACACGTCATCGGCATGCTACTCCGCTATGAGTCCGCTTTCTGTATCCGCCTTGGCGTCGTCGAGTTGGAGTCTCCGAAATTAATAGTAATGCCCTCCCAGACATGGTGCTGAAGACAATAGAGGAATTCGGCAGCACTCCGGCGGATGTCTGCTGCCCGGGGCATTGTATAGGGCATCGCCGGTGATCGGAAAGACCGATAGACCTTCCGACCGGTGAACGATGGCAAGGAATGTGTCTCAAAAGTTAAGCATCTTTTTTCAATGAAAATAATCTGCTTACTATCCGCGGTCTTGTTGGTCCTCCTCACCAGCGGTGATGGGAATAATATGAAGTCAGCTGCAGCAGGCCTGCGAGCTTTGGGTGACTGGGCGGATAGTAAGGAGGAGCTCAACATCGCGGAGGTCGCCACAACTTTGTAAGTTACTCAACTAAATCGTGGTGCATTGAGAGCTAAGATCACACCACAAAGATTATAATATATACTTCTGCAGTATCTACTACATTATATATGCTGCCAATCCAACGTTTCGAGTATCTTCCTGGAAATATCCGACTTGGAAATTTAAGAAAATGCCCGGGCACATCGAACACTACGGCCAGTATCATGCAGCCCGCAGTAGGTTGGATCACCCAACAAGATTAGGCGAATCAGAGTCGTTATAGTCGAGTACGCCTATCGGAGCATCGTCATAGAAGTGTACGTGTTCTACTAATCGTCCCTGGATATGCCAGAGCGGCGTGATTTATGGTTAGCTCGTAGTCCCCAGGAGATGGTTCGTAGGGCTTCCTTGGCGCGTATGATGGTCGAGTGCCACGTCAGTTTTTTATGAGTGATTATTCACGTAATGGATTGACAACATTACATAACGTCATCGGCATTGTTGAATTACCCTAGCCCAGAGTGCATGGGTAGAGCTAAGATATTCCTAGTATGAATACAGTGTTCTGTAGCATTAAGGAAAACTTTCAGATACACAATGCGTCATTTGTCCCGCGCGCTGTTGTCACTTGGTGAGGAGGCTACGCCGTTATTCTGGGCCTGGCTAAGAGATCTCGAGGCACAATCGGAGGCCATATTAGAAGCCAGAGATGAACTGTAAGGGGGGGGCTCATCTGAACTGTAGGGTGTTTGGATGTAACTGATAACGATATGATGGTTATAGTATATATTAGTATGTCTCCTTGGTAAACATACTAATAATATAATTAAACAAATAAGACAATTAATAACTAAATTGAAACAGTAATAAAAGTAACTACATAGGAGACTCTCGGAGAGTCACTCTCCTATATAGTTAGTTTTATTAGCTAGTAACAGCTGTAAAAACTGCATAACGATAGATATATAGACGGGAGAGGTTGTGTTAAATATGAACTGCCTGATCGGATGGCTTCGAGTTTCGGGGCGCGCGGCATTTGCAGCGGGAATGGATACCCGAGTTCTTTAGGTTCAAGTTAAATGTGTTGACGCATCAATTTAGAGATGATATAAAAAGTTTTATCACCGATTTCGGATTGAATCCGCTTGGCAAGATTACAGGAAGTGAGATGGAAACAGACCGGGATGATAACAGTGCCAAGTGGGTGGGGGGGGGAACCCTGTACTACGCAGCAAATTGTAGAGAATATATACTTCGCAGTTTTCATCGAGGAGAGTTTTCCTTATCAAAATTGGAGTGAGTCTCGGCTATTGAAAGCTGTTTTCGGGGAGGGACCGTCCGGGAATCTTGTTTTTCCTTCTACCACGTAACGAACTGGGACACTGTACTCACTTTCGCAAGTGGGCACCACTTTCGGTACAATTATCGTAATTAATGAATTATAATTAAATTTGTAATTATATAATTTTGATAAACTTGGTAAGAATGTAACTAATAAGGATATACTATACAATGGTGTGACTAATATTGGTTAATATCTTATATATTTGGATATCTAGTTAGCAGCTGAAACCGTCTACCTGTTGCCAGGATATGGCATGCTAACGTTAGCTTCCCTCCAGTGTCTCCTCGAGTCCTGGTTCAGGTTGAGCATGCCGTGTTTTGCGGCGAATCCAGAGGTTGACCTTGGCTCCTGTTCCGCCGGAGTAATATTCGACGATATCGAAGATGCAGCAAATCGTAAAGACCAAGTGGTTGGTGGAAAAGCCAAGATGGGAATAGTTGTTAAGAAAAGGAGAGACCTGGACAAGGTGAGGCGGCTTATCAGAGGTCCCGGGTTCGAATCCCACCAGCAGCATTTGTCTCTGTTTTTAGATCATGGTTAAGGGATTGGCTGCTAAGTGGCTGGTCACTTCTGCAAGCATCGCCGAACGCACTAAACGATATACTGGAGCGACGGTATTCAGCAATCGAGTAGGATATTTTCCTAGCGGAGCGAAGCAAGAATTTCGTTTTGTTTTATTGCGTGCAGGTTGTCCCCGGTCGTACAGTATTGACGATGGAGAATGATGGTATATTGTTAGCAAGCAAGGGTGACATTAGGCTTTTTGGCTATGAACAGCTTGCCAAATGTGCCGAGGCGAAAAAGTACGTTTGCGTGACGTTTTTGCTCGTGTAAAAACGATCATTATCGGTCCCGTTGTTTCGTAGAGTGTCTGGTTTTTGTATAAGAATGTGACATCGCCAGACCGTGCCACTAAATTCTCATGGAAATGTCACTAAATGAGCAGCCATTCCCAGAGTTTGCCATTGAATCGTAAACCGCGCGCCACAAAACACGGCGACCGTTATACTCATCGTCTCGTCCTCCTGTGGTATGATACTAAAACTGTTACGGGCTCCTAATGGGAGAGGGAAAGGATACACTGTGTATCTTATACACTGTATACACCTGTATCATACACACGATGAAATTTAGAGAGAAGGCACACAATTCGAAATGTAGGGGGCGATGGCCACGACGGGGCTCGTCAAAAGTAGTCACACTCGTAGGAAACTCAGTAACATGGTCTGTTAGTACCTAAGAAATGTTGCATGAAGGTTGCACGCATGTACATGGGTTTTTGCAGGCTCATGGTGATTCGAGATCCCCGAGACACATCCCCAACTGTGAGGGACCCTATTGACTGTGACATCCCGCCGCCTGAAGATGACTCTTTGAACAGGTGCGAATTTCGTGGCGCAGTGAAAAGTTTCGAGCCTTGTGGATTTTCTGGGGCCTTGGTGATTCGCGAGTTTGGACTTGGTGCCAAATGAGTGATTGGCGAGATTTATTTCCTGGCTTTGCGTCCGTTCCAGGCCAGCACATTCATCACCAGACTACTATACCCGCGCGGCCCTGAAACTGGCTTCTGGCCGACTCTCTGGAATTGCTCCTGACCACACAGGGAGAGACGCTGTGAAAGAAAGCCACAAAAACCTGGTGAAGAACGATTATGCAGTTTACACTGAAAACGCTTTTATGGATGACACATTCGAGCAGGTGAGAAGTGGAACAGAGGGAGTTATAGGGCGCATCCGAGGTTGAAGCCTGCATTTAATGGGTGTCCTAGATACTTTTTGAAGCAGAGAGACTTTGGAGAACTGGAGAGAATGAAACTCACGGAATGGAGGCAAACTGCAATCTTGATGGCAAAGATCGAATGGGCGGGTAAGGTGCTCAATTTGGACCGTTATTTAATTAATGAGATGAGTTATTGTTGCCTTAATCTTCGATGTCCTCCATAGCAAGGTTGATGTTATATGCTCTAACATACAAGTTGCATATCTTTTGGGACTATTAGCCGTGATGGCTGTGAGACTGTTATGATATTATTTAGCTCTAGGTGAGAGATCTGTCGCTCCCACTGCGTGAAGAACAAATTTTACTTTTCAAAGTGACATTGCTCCTCGGGCAATTGCTAAGAATTAAATACAACTGATGAGTGAATGTATGGTGGTTAAGGGCGTGTGTGTCCTCCTGTACTGCTGGACTCGGGGCTTGGTGTTCTGTGGTGTCCTGTGATGATGATCGGGGGAGTCGATGATAGCGTTTGGAGTAACTATTAGGTACATTGGATACAAGTCTGATCTATATCGTTTGATATTTGGAGGCAACTTCAGATTGTGGGCATCTCTTGTAAGAAAGTATAATCGATTTGTCGATATAGTTGAGTAAAATAATTATGAAATACTACTTTCCTTTATTTTTCGATTTCTTATCATTAGTTTTTGCCATCTTCTCCATTTTAATATTTTCTATTATTTCTAATCTCAAAACACAATTTCTCGTTTTTGCTGCAGTCGCTTCAAATGGTGAGTTATCTCCCAACTAACATCGGTCTGTTTATTCCCACGCCTACCTGGGCCCCTGTGTCATTGGTGTATTGGTGGTCAGGTGACTGAGGCCGGAGCCCTCTGGGGTTCCGACTTTCCCATGGAGCTGAGAGAATACGGCCAGGAGAGTGCTGGTGAGGGGTGATGTTCCGTCTCAGCGTTGCCGCAATGCAGATCGTGACTGGGAAACTGCCAGATGGCCGTGCGCATGCGTGCAAGATAATTGTGTGCTGCAGGTATGCCGTGCCATTCAGACCTGCAGATGTACGCTAACAACACTAACGATTGGGAAGTTGTCGTAACTGTTTCTAACTCGCCAGAATCGAAATGTGAATTTAAGTGGTGGGATAAAGCTGGCAAGGAACGGGCAGTTCTGACGAAAGCCAACTCCGGTGAGCCGATGCTCCTCATTCAGAAATCAGGAAATTAGAAATTTGCAGAAATCCTGTCTTCCAAGATTGAGGTCTGATTCGCCGAGTTAGATGTCTCTGTTTGGGGGTATATAAAGTTTGTATTATTTATGCAAAGACCTCGATAAAAATTATTATTCGGATTTTAATCTACGCCGGTGACCGCATACAAGATATGATCGGTTGATTCACCTACAAGAATGTGATTGGTTTAGTTCTGTATCAAAATGTCTTGGAAGCTCATTATCAAGTACTTCCACATCGTCTTCAACTTGTCGGTTTAATACTGTCTTGTTCATCCTCTTCATTCCCTCTAATACCTAATACTGTCTTGTTCATCCTCTTCATTCCCTCTAATACCTACTAGTGTCTTATATATCCTTCCTGATAGGCTTCTGAGTACCCTCTATATATCTGTTGTATACCAGTCCTACCTTGGGAAGCTCCTGCTCAGTCTGCGTAGTCCCTGGTATTTTGTGTTCACTTATTTTCGCCTTCCACATCGCCTGGAAAGGCGGGCGTCGTGGGTGTTTTGATTCGGTAAAGAGTCTTCGTGTAGTTACGTTGGTTCGTCCCAATTCGGCCGTGCACTGCGTTTCGGCAACAGCTGGTGGTCGTCGAGAAATGCTGAAAATGATACTTGTCGGAGACTATAGAAAAGGAAGAAGTTTTTGGGTGAGTATGTTATCTCATACCGCTCCTTCCTTAAATCGTGTTGATTTCAGTACTACACGGACAATACCTGCCAGCCGGGCAACACGAACCGTCAGCTTATGCGCGAGCGGAGCGAGGAGATGCTGAAATCTCAAGGAGGAGAAAATACAGCTGATGAGCTGTAGATCGTCACGCGCCACGAAATGCCATGTTGAGGCCATTTCATCAGACGGCTTTTTCATCGAGTTTATTTTCCCCGAGAGTTTCAGTTTGTTGAGTTAGTCGCCGACTGGCGCAGTAGAATCTCAATTTTTGAGGTAACGGAGAGACATTCGCCGACTGCCCGATGAGTTTTTTGTCGTAACGTACAGTTGCTCCAAGACCGGATGGCATGATACGTATATTTCCCTCGTTTTCATGAGGACACGCTATGGGAATTCACTTTGCTGGAGAGAACGACTTTCTTAATAACATCATTCATACTGTAGACGGTGATTGGTGCTAGACTAAGCACAGTGAAGCCTGTGGTGACCACTGCCGCCAGCCTCGGTTTTACTGGGAGCTCAGGTCCTAGGAGAAGGTAGATCCGTGAGGGCCAAGTTCCAACGCACTTGGCCCATACTACGGACGGAGTCTCTTGGGGAGTTGACTAATTTGCCCCGAGTAGGAGTGTTGTTTTTGGCAATGGAAGAGCAGCGTGACATTTCATCCGTCAAGTTGAGCATTGAGGCTCTCGCTCGGTTCCCTATAGGCTTCTCTGATGCAGCACTTCGATGGCAGTTGGCCAGTATATCTTGGCCAATCATCGTAAGCCGTCACTTTGCTAAAATTTGGGAAAATTTTGAAAAGAAAAATTTCATCAAAAAGATGGGAGACTTTGCTGACCGCCAGAAAAGTGCGTTTTTTGTATCGCCCCCCGCGAAGGGAGTTCAAATTCGAAATGAGACGTTGACTTCTACCCATCATCTTGAGTTATGTTCCCGATCTCTGGGCTGCCTCAAGAGTGACGCTGATACGTCAGATGGCACCTCGGAGCGGTTCGTCATTAAATAATAACAACATTTTTCTATGCTATCCGCGGTTGCATGTATATCTGTTTCAAGTTCATTTATAAAATTGTTCGATTTATTATATTCCTCGCATGTGTAGGTGAGCTTCCCTGCGGGAAAGAAAGTCTGCTTGCCACTTGCCTTTGTTAATAAATGATATTGATAATTAAAAATCTAAGCGATTCCTAAGGATGTGTCTGATTCATATTATAAATATGAAATGTATTGATTAAATATTAACAATTGTGATGTGCACCTTATTGGGCATCTTTCATGCTGTGCGCCCCCGCCGCCCGACACACTGCGACATTAATGAAATTAAATTGATAATTTTTATAATATATTTCTGTATTAGGTAGCTGAGATCGTTTGGCTTTTCGGGCAAAACACGGCGGATGCCATCGAGACTGCCAGGGGTCTGACCGAGGAGCTGGTGGATACAGTCGACGTCACGCTGCGGAGCGAAGCTGTGGAATTGGCCAGAGTGAGTTTATATGGATGCTAGGCCGGTATACTTCGGGATGAATATATGGAAAAAAATTTCGGAATTGGTAGTTGATTGAGAATGGGAGTTCAGAGCAATCGGCACTTGTCCGAGTGAGTGTACGGGTTTTGGGATTTCCCTCCCCTTCAGGTGGGAGGTATTGGTGATCTAAAGGAGCATATTGGTGAAGATAAGTTATGGCATCGATACTACAGGAATCCAGCCTACAAGTGTCCGGTGAGTGGGCGGTGAAGAATTTCATCTCGCCGTCTTCCGCGTGCCCTCAACTCGCGTTCAGTTGAGACTAGTCTTTCCGAGAATAAGGCAGGATAAGTATATTCAAGACGAGTAAGAAACTTAGATGATTGAATTGAACTCTCCAAGATAGTTTGCCGAACCCGGTAGTTTCGGTGGTTCAGAAGCCTTCGGTAGTCGTGCCCGTCAATCAACTTTGCCTCGCATCGCTTTGAGGTTCTCCGGCCAGGATACGTAATCTGTCTTTCACTCGAGCGCCAAAGATTCTTGGAAGATAAGTAACACTTATCATAAGTATGCTCGTCAGCTATTTGAGTGGCCCTGATACATTTCTAGGATTCTCGAAAATTGACGTTTTCGAGCAGTCCTTATCTGGATGCCATCTTGGAGATTATCCATCCGTGCATGAGGCATTCGGACAGCCTTTCTCATATTGTTCAGGTCCGGGCTACCCAGCGAGCATACGATCTGTTCCTTGCATTCGTGTCTTCGTCGAGTCAGATATCGCAGGTCTCTCAGCTCGGCTTTCCGGTAAGTTCTCCTGCCCGTTGACAATCTGTTATGATTTTCCTCTCAGTCGCGGATTCAGTTGACAGACACAACGAGCTTGATTCCGCACAGTCTTGCGAGTGAGCGGCTACCATGGTATCCTGGAAATCTTCAGCGTGCGTTGCTCAGGTTCACAGGCTTCGGTGGAACAGGCAGAGATGTACGCCTGGCAAAACCAAATGACAAAATCCGAGGCTGAGCTAGCGTATCAAGTCCCGGCGACGAACTGTAAGGGTATCTTTCCGCCTGCGCACTATGAATATTTTCCATTCAGTCGTGTTCACCGTGGATGCTTACTCTCCTCCGGAAGCCTATGGAAGCTTGTTCGAGACAACAGGAAGCAATTCTCACAGCACTGGAAAGAGGAGCCGAGAGCATTCTGAGGAGAGGAATGTTACCAGTTGGTCGGCTAAAAACGTAAGCTGGCCGAATGTCACAGTGTACGAGTCAGAGCATTCTTTATTTAACTTGTTCGACCACCGAGGGTAGGAAATTATTACAGCCACCCGCCTTTGGAGGAATGGCTGTTCTCGTATAGTGCCCCTCACGAAGGTGATGAGTTACCTCAAAGATGCCGTAGTAGACGGTGAAGTGCCTGATTCCCGGCTCTTGACAAGATTCCGATTGCGAGCTCGAAAACTCGGGGTTTCGACTCTCGGGGTTGTTGACGTTTCCGCTCCACTTGAATGTTTCTGCCATCATCTTCAGATTGTGCAGTGCTCGTCCCTACCGCTACTGGCCGACACTCTCCCTCACAGAGTAACTGCCGGTTCGAAGTTTGCTGCAATGAAGCAGGTAGACAGATTCGCTTTAGTCATTAGGTAGACTCGATAATGTTAGGCTCGAGTGGCTGTCAGCGAGAAGAAGCCTCCACAGGTGGGTGCTTGTTGCGCTTGTCGGTACAAAACGATAAGAATTCCTGGGCTTTGAAATACGCTATTATTGTCAATGCTTTCCGAAACGGCCAGAGTAAGTAGTATCCTCCAAACCGCGAGGCGATCTCCCAATGAAGGCTCACAGCAAGTTTTCTTTGGTCACCGATTCAAGTACGCTAGCCCAGTGAAGTGATGCATGAAATGCAAATACGGCGTTTTCCGGCTTGCCGGCCGCCACGTCTTCACCGTCCCGCGGCTTTTTGGGCACTTTCTTGCCGCAGAGAAAAGGAATCGCCGGAACTGGCAAAATTATAAAATTAATCACAACGTGAATGTCGCTTCGATTTTGTGTTAAGGCATCCGTCAGGTCTGCACACTGTCGGTATCCTCGTCATCGGCTCCAACCTCTGTTACAGCTATGACGTGTTCGAGTGACGCTTCCCTGATCGCTGCGGCGTGCGATGCTGGAAATAAAGTTATCTTGTGGAATCTAGGTGAGTATGTCCAAGGGAGTAGAGGAGGAGGAGGAGCACAATGCTCGTGGAAGGCAATGCACGTGTTTCAAGTTCCTCGTATCTTCCTATCACAGTTCTCTATCGTATCTTCCTATCACAGTTCTCTATCGCCTTCATATCATCCCCATATTGTTGGAGAGTTTTGACGCTATTAAGTCATCCTACAATTGGTGGATATCTTGATAATTCTATTCGCACTTTTCCGATTCGTTTCGGGTCCACTAGCGTATCTTGTTCCCCTACAGATTCCCGATCGGAGCTTCCATCAACCGTGGGTCAGCCTCCGCCCTCGGAAGCTGCGGCTCAGGCCCTCGTGTCGCAGGACCTACTCTTTGTCTCCAGCGTCTACAAGCATCTGTAAGTGTCGTCTAGTTCGTCCTGTGTAAGCAATAGGGTTTTCAGGTATTATGATAACGAAGCAGCAGCGCCGGGGGGACACACAAGCAAGATTGTAGGCATTAATGGTCGGGGTTGTGAAGCTCCGAGCAAACAGCGATTTTGAGAAAATTACCACCAAACCAATAAATCATAATTAATAGAATATAAGTGTATAATTCATAATGGTTGATATTGTTGTCATTGCTATCTGTATGATAGGAAATTGCATATAAATAATACTAAGCACGCCGCCGCACGTACAACCACCTCAGTTGTCTAACTGTACTAGAAAAACTACTGCCGTGACTTGGTTTTTCTAACGTTACTCTCCGGCCGGAATCCGCCTCATTTCCGTCTGGAAGTCCATACACGTGCTTTGTGCATCACTGCCGTTTCTTATCGTATTCTGATCTACTTTGAAATTCGTCTGTTTCCATAAAATAACCGATATGCGGAATTGTTGAACATCTCTGGAGGAAAATGTGCAACTGCTGCATCACCAACATCACAAGCTGTGATTCACAGCAGTTGTGTATTTCAGGCAGTACCTGTTGGGGGCGGTGTCAGTTCAATCGGTTTGGCCCCAGATTGCCCTCTGCTAGCTGTTGGGACCAAGCGAGGTCAACTCTCTTTATGGAGTAAGTGCTTCTACATTTGGGTGGGTCGGTTCACCATTATTTATTCTCGTGCGTGAGATAAGGCCCTCGCTGTCTTCACTCTGCTATGGTGTGGAAGGTTGGGGTGGTCCCATATCATTTATTTTGTGCTGAGTCTTATTTCCATCTCAGACTGATATTCATTTGCTCGCCAGATAGATTGACCGATATAACGCACCCCACAATGCTTAGCTTCTGCAGCTCTGCGGTGTTTTCGATCGATAAGCTTCAATGACAGGCTGGTGTCAGGTATTGAGAAGATGTGTAAAATAGTAGCATACAGCGGGTATGGCTCAACCAATCCTATATGGACTCTCAACTGGAACCCATTATCGTATGAAGGTTGGTTTCATTCGGAAGTTGAATTCTTCATTTTCAGATACTACATGTGCACGACGGCACCATCGGCGAATCTCTCTGGAGTTGACTGCCGGCTTTGGCGCACCGACGTACCGGTGTGTCTCCGGGTGCTGGTAGAGGAAACTCACGGCAAACGGCTCTCTTGCGGGTGCGGTATCTTTCGAGCTTTTTGCTGAATAAACGCGTCCAGGTTCAATCAGAGTTGTTGGCATCCAAGCGGTCAGATGGTGGCGGTGGCTCAGGGTGACGTCATTCAGCTTTGGGATGTTGCTGTGTCAGACTGTAGGCCATTGGGGTTTGGTATTAATAAAGCTTGTGCGTAAAGCTTCGAGCAGATAAGCTATAATTTCTCCGTATGGGATCGCCCTACTCTTCGACTCGGATTCTCGAGAATCGCTGCCGGTTGGAATCCTGCTGCCCTATCAGGTGTTCGTAAATTATTTTTGCCCCCCGGAGCAGGATTGGTACTGTCAATGGAGTTCTCACATAATGGAGAGCAACTAGCAGCCGGCACCTCAGCAGGTTGGTGAATCTCTCAAGGTGCGTTAACTGTGAATTACCTTCAGGCCGATTGGTGTGCTGGGATCTGAGAAAGACAGGGCAGCGACTTTGCCACCATCCAACGGGCGCACCTATGTACACTGCAAAGCGAAGTAGAATGATTAGAATACTCGTTTGTCTTTCAGAACATGTCTGACGTGGTCCTGGCCAGTCGCTGGGGTATCCCATGGTATCGACGGTATGCCAATACCGCCTCAATATGGGTTTGAGCAACTCATTTCGGCGGATAATACCGGCAAGTAAGACCGGAAGGACTAATGTTTAAATTATGAACATTAGATTTCAAGACTGATCATTATACTGCTTTTGAACTTGAAAGTATCCGTTTCACCATCAACTCCGCAGTCACTTTGCTTCTCCAGAAGGTTGAAAATTATTGGTAAAATTGGTATTATTGGTCCTTGCTTATTTTGCTAAAATTGAATGCTAAGATCCAGCTCGATTAATCAAGGCTTCTGCGAGCATCAGTTGAGGCGGTGTGTTTGTTGCAGGTTATCGTTGTGGGATCGGGTCCATCTTGACAAGCCCTGTGCGTTGACGTTACCGCCACCTTCACCGTTGGAGCTCGGATTTGATGCCTCCTCCACATCGGCGGGGCATAAACGGGTTAACTTCAGTCCACATATATTGCGATTCACTCCGAGTAACTTCCTGACAATGACGGGTGTTTCGACTTTTCGATGACGTATTCTCATTGGCATTTGGCTTGTGTTAATCAGTAAGCAGTCAATCCACAGCATCGAACTATTTGGAAGTCAGTTACTAGGGAGCGTTCGAAAGTTGTTATATACACGACGAGGAGATGACTACGGACTGCCGATGAGCGCCTTGGCAATTTGTCTGTCGTTTTGGAATAAATTGAACTCGTCATTAGAGAATTCAGCAACAAATATGCTGAAGGCGCTACTAACTACAGGGGAGTCCATCGTTTTAATCGAAGAGCCTTTAATACTAAGAGGGCTAAAAGTGTATTTTCTGGATACCATTGAAGACGAGGGCCATAACTGGTTTTCATCCCGTAGCATCTGAGCGCACCCTTTGACTGGATCATTGGTGGTCCAACAGGGGTTCCGGTAGGGTATCATACCCACCACCGTTCAGTCGCGCAAGAAGCGAGCAGCCGATCTCCGCCTGTCGGGCTGGTTGACCCATGACCAAACTTGTAACGACGCAACAATCAGTAACAGTGAGATTAATCATCGTCAGTTCTCCGTCGTCTGCGCTTGTTACCACGGTCTTTCTGGTGTCTTGATGCCCCAAATGTCGTGCTTACACTAGTAGCATGCTTATTGCCGACAGTCGAGCTCACATCTACAGCTAACACTTCACGTCTGAGGCGAAATAGTCTAGACGATAGGCGCGAAGTTGCCCTACCTTTCCTCTCCGCACTCTTCCGACTCTGCCAAGAATCTCGAGGATTTCGCCAAGTCTCCAAGGAACAGCTCATCTTCGTTGTACTGACCATGGCCGTCGGTGTCTTCCTTGTTCAGTGAAGTGCTGCCCTCACCGGGGAAGGCACTCTCTGAAGGTGGAATTGTTAGGCAGCAAACCGGAATGCTCACCATCGGGCACGGGTTCATCAGTCCAAGTGTGGGACTTCTTTTTCCTAGGGTCAACAGAGTCGCCGAATGCACTCTGACCGGCATCTGAAACGGACACAATGTGGCCGAATTTGCTCATGCGAATGGAACGAAATAAGCGAGTAAAGAGCAAAAAGGAAGAAAATACGAATCCATCATCAATAAAGATGAAAAGGAATAAGCAAGGCGAACGAGGCGGACCAGGAACTGAGCTAATGTCACAAGGCTGGAGAAGGCTCAAGATCGAATGTCGGAGATTTTCAGTTGAAATAATTGACTCGGAGCCAGCTGCCATACGAATGGGATCCTTAACCTCTTGAGCTTGCGATGCTCGGCTCCTACCAACAGCCTGCCACATCCCTAACCCTGTGTTTGCATCGATCTTTGGTTGTTGACTAGTGTTGGCCCTGGCGGCGGCAACTTTGGTTTCATCCCAGAGACTCATCAGTTCCGATGATGGCTTGACGTCATCTTTTTGGATGTATTCCTGAAGGGCAATGAGAGCTGCTAATGAGCCAGTCTGGCAGGTGTGAAGTTAAGCGGTTAATAAGAATGGGTTGAAATAATTAACTTCCAACGTTTGGCACGATACATAG
The DNA here is from genome assembly GCA_013115145.1 of Perkinsus chesapeaki. Classification (NCBI taxonomy): domain Eukaryota; phylum Perkinsozoa; order Perkinsida; family Perkinsidae; genus Perkinsus; species Perkinsus chesapeaki. Next base: position 82,024 of record JAAPAO010000029.1, on the reverse strand, counting down.
TTTAATAAGATTAATTGACTCTACCATATTACTGAATCATGTATCAAATTTGATAGCCGAAATGGTATGCAAGAAACATAAAATCAAATACACCAAACAGTCAAACAGTCTTTTCAAAGGAATGCTTATTAACTATCGTTCAACTACATAAAAGACCACAAGATGTAGGAAGTAAAGAGTAGTGAAGATAAACAAGAAGTACGACCTTGAAATGGCGGAGGAGTAAAGATAGTGCGAGTCGCTCCCCATCCTCACCGGTTCCTTCGGCACCTCGGGCTCCTCCTCCACCTTTGCAGCTTTACTGGCCGGTTTCGGCGGCACATTGAGCTGAATAGTGGGACGAGGCATCGCTGGAATAAACATGGCAGGCTTCGGGGGCTGGGGAGGAGTGGGTTGAGGCGCAGGTGTTGCCGGTTTAGCGGGTGGTGGCATGGGCACTGCCCCGAGTGGGGGGAGCCTCTGTAAAGCCAAGGGGAGTGGTGGCAGGAGCGGCGGAGGGCAGGAAGGCTTAGCGGGCTCCTCGACTTGATCCTGCTCCTCGGGCAGAGGGACAGTCACACTGCTGATGGCGCCAACGGTGGGATTTAGAGCTGCCAGTCTCTGTATATCTGGCTCGGCAAGTTCAGTAACTCGACGACGAGGATCGAATAACCTGAATAACGGTGTAAAGATCGAAGGGGAGCGCGGATCCGAAATGAGCTACAACATTTAACACGCCATGCAAATGGGAAGATACGAAGATAAAAAGAGAAATCCAACTCACGAACTTTCGCCTAATAGTTGTTCCACGACGCATAGAGTAGCAGGCAGCGATCTCACCCAGCATCCCTCTCCATCGATGACGCCGCCGCTGCATTCATTCGCGCTATTTGCTTTGACACTTCGGCTTGGTCCCGCTTCGTCTCGACTTCAGACTGCCTTTGCCTTCTAATCTCCCGCTCGACATTCGCAAGATGCCTCTCGCTTCTCTCGTGTGTTTTGATGGCATTAGGATGTAACGCGCACCTGAAGGATAAACCGTGCAATAGGTTAGCAACCGAATCCGCCAGTTACCAGCAGTTGCAAATCTTGCAGTAGTGCCGAGCGCCCATGAGCTGGCCGAAGGCCCGAGAGCGGCCTCGGACGTAGCCGGAAGAAGAGGACATCGACAATGAAGCCCAGCTAATAGGATAGAAAAATGCCTCGCAGTTTCTCGAGGGCGGTGACCACGGGAGTTCTCGAAAAATTGTGACAAGCATGAAGTGGCATCGGGATGGGAACGGGTTGCCAGGTAACGCAACCAAGAAATATTGAAACTTTCATTTTAAATACGTCTGAAGGATTGTGCCAACCGCAATAACTGTTTTGCGGTCTCGTATTGTGAATCGACCGAGAACGCTTCGACTGGGCTGGAAGGTGCAACAGGCCATTGCCTTCGACATGGCCAACTCGACGATGGCTCCGTCACCCTGAAGGAAATGACCTTACAATCGGGAAGCTGAAGGCTAAGATGATGATATCTCAAGACATATTAATTAGTGTAATAATAGTATACTATATAGCACTCAATACTGCTATTCGCTCGAACAATCAATATTATGATAATTCGCCAAAAAATATACTAGAAGTTTAGAGAACAGAAAAGCGAAACCGTGAGAGTGATGCCTTACCTGCACAAGCACATCTGGCTCCTCTTCAAGGGTAACTCCAGTAGTCCGATGGAGACGCTTCTTCAGTGACTTGAATTGTACCGTACTGCTAGCCGTACCAATGTCGATCACCGGCCTGACAACAGAAGGCAAGGCCATGGGGGGATAGTGAATATAATTTACTAAACTAACATCGGTAATTCCACTACCACGCTACTTCTACATCTAACATATATAGGTTACAGCTTGTGGTAAAGAATACAAAGCAGTCGATAAATAAGCTCATCTGAAGCTAACACAGACTGGAGATGCATCCGGTATTGTCGAAGTTGCCTAAAGTAGATAGCATATCTTTATACTAGGCTATCTAGACCGTCTAGTGCCACGGAAACCAAGTTGAGGAGCGTTTCGACTAAGCAGGCGTTCGCCTCTCACTCGGTTTACCCTATTCGCCCGATTCTTATTCTTCCAACTTATGTGTAGAAAAACTCTCTTTGTAGAATAGAAAGGCTGCGATCGAGGCTGGTGACACCAAAGCATGCTTACGAGTAGCCAGGTCTCAACTCCCCAGGGAAGTTGACAAGGACAACTTGGGCGTCGACCCGCTTGTATTCGCCGACTGCTGCATCACCGATGCACGATAAAACTTGACCCCGTCGAACTTCTTTAGACGTAACGCCCTCAATTTTAATTCCGATATTGTCACCAGCGCTTGCTCGTCGTTCGGAAACGCCATTGCCAGTCTGAAAAACCGCGGAAATCGTTTTCTCTAGAGGAGGAAAATATTCCTGGTGCTCAGGTATAATGAGAATTCAAAGTGTTCCTAGAGGCTCGAAGGTAGAGCAAGTAGCCAAATCAAATGCCTTCCTTCAGGTTGCATTCGATATCTCTAATAGAGAGTCTCTATGCCTCCCCGCGTAGAAATATTAACCAATGACAGCGAGCCATAGGATATTCGGTAACTTCACTCGACTTCACAACATTCACTTCTCCATCCAAGAGTCTATAAAGCTCGCAGGCTTCAAGTCACAAGAGGCAAAATTGCGTCGAAGCATTACGCTTCACGGTTTAGTAAGGAGGTTTTGCACTTGTCGAGGAGCAGCGCAGTCTCTAATAAAGAGTTACCCACTTGTATGCTGGCAACTGTAGCTTCAATCCCTCCAGGAACGACTCGTACTTGATCACCGACTTCCACTGTACCTATACGGGAGCGAAATGACGTAAGCAATCAACAAGTCTTATCCAGATACATCGAGTAGGCTTATAGAAACCTCACAAAAAAGAATACTTTTCACTATTTGTATTGTAAGGTATTGATCAAGTTTGTGGGACTGATATCCCTTTATCCTTAATAGAAGTTATCAATTGCAGTAGGAAGTGATAAAGCAACAGAGTTATATAATAGTATAATAATATACCATGAAATGATACCACATAATAATGCCTACTCTATCATACAGTTACATACAGTTATTAAAAAGAAGTTCTATAATGAATGCGAAATACATCGGAAGCCTGGTGATGGCCAATGAGCCGTGACTGTGATTCACGATAAAATGTCGCTGTGCTTACCACTGGTGATTTCTCCCGCTAAAATGACAGCCGTCTTCTGTGAGCATTGTACTGGATCCGTTAAGGACGTATCAGAGCTGCTGCCTGAGCTGAGCCGATGGATGTCTGCGATAGGCATTCTGAAAGGCCCTTCTGCTTCCTTCCGATGAGGTGATGATACCAAATCCAGATGCTCCCATAAGGAAGGACCTTTGTACCTGCAGAAGCGCTGTGTTGGCTATTGTAAAAGCCGGCACGTATGCAAACACCTATCAGACTCGACAATGTCAGGTGTAAAGCGCGATTTTGTATCGGTCAAAAACACTACGGCTGTTTCCCACATTCCTCGCCACCTGAGCGCGTATCTTGCGATGTGAAACGTGAACTATGTCTTCCACTGGCGCCGGCGAAACTCAAAGGTGCTGCCAAGACTGGTTTCCCCATTAACGACAACAGTTTGGGGGGAGTTGTACATTAGGCTGCTCTTTATCGTCAGCAAGGATAGTGTTGTTACCAGATTCAAGGTAAAGCAGTAATCAAATCTCTAGACGAACTCTTAATGGAAGTTTATTGCTCGTCTCACCAAGCCATCGGTGATTCTCCGGAGGGATCAGAAGGTCCTCGATTGTAGATATTGTAGCCTGTCAGAGCCGATATGGGAAGCATCTCTACACGGTTGTCATCGAAACCGAGATTACCTGGCAAAGAGGCAGGTGGACAACAACCCTAGCTGTTGTTAATCAATATGCACGAGCTTCATATGTATGTGAAGAGTAAAGTAAATAAGTGCATTGTAGACCTAGAAATGTATGTATATAATTACTCTACTCCACAGCATCTCCAGGTGAAGTTGATTATTTACCCGGATTTCTACTAATTTGCCCATATTCTTCAAACTTTACCCGTTTTATTAATAATAAATTACCGTCATTTAATTGCCCAAGCTTTTAGCGCTATGTGTAAAATTTTGACAATTTACCAGGTCCAATTGACAGCACTAAAGGTCAGAGCAAGTACCCATCAAGCACTCACTACAAAACACAGTCCAGAAAACACCTATACAATCGCAAGTACAACATACTTACAGTGTGAAATTAATCCTTTCATTATACTACAGTACTATAAACCGAGCGTCGTTCAACAAAGCATTACCCCTATCACTCGGAAGGTTACCATTGCGGATAGTAAAACGAAGACACAACTTCGCAAGCTCTTACGCAGGTATCGTTGAATCTGGGTGGATACTTGGTGGAACTGTTCCTTGGAATAGGCAACTTCAGGCCGATCCATTTTATTGACGGCAACTATCATTCGCCTCACACCTACAGCCACCATCAGCAGAAATAATGCCTTAGTGAGCCTACCGGATACATAAGCCACAAGAGCGTGCTCTCTGGTCTCACCGAGCTGAGACATACCCTCATCGAACTCATCTGGTACTGCTGATACCACAAGCACGCAGACGTCAGCCTGAATAGTTACTAGTCGGAAAAAGCTTGTATTGTGAAAAGTTAGCCAACAGAAAAAAGCCATAGAAAAGCCACATAAAAGTTAGCCATAAAAAAGTCAGTTGAAATTATGTGAAATAATGTCCGCTCGATACCAATCTACAATGACAGTAACCGGAAATATACGCAGCTAATTCGACATCCCTATGAGGTTATAAAGCCGTCGCTGAAGTCGGTCACGGCACTTGACCGACAAAAGTACCGAGCGGAGAAACGGTATGTCGAGATTGAAGCTACTCACCTGCGACGCTCCCACTATAGTGTTGCGTAGATAGTCCTTGTGGCCTGGACAGTCCAGTAGTGTGTAACGGTACCTGTGAAAGATTAGTTTAATGTCAGGTGTTATATGCGTCTACTTTCTCGTTTGGAAGTAATCCAGATTGGTATTGACTGTCATACGCTTTTCCTGCTCGACCTTCAGTTTGTCCAATAGCCAGGCATATCGGAGATCAGGCTGAAGATGATAGAAAGTGCCCGCTGGTATGAAATCACTAATGCTTAAGTCGGAGCTAATGGGGCACTGGAAATTTCGCGACGAAGATTTTTCCCTGTATTCCTACCGAGACGCACAGAAGTCCGCGACTAGGTGCTCACTGCACATGCATATTGCGGCTGGTAACCCATGATGATCTTGCGTTCTAATACGAGTTCGGCTATTTCGGAATGCGAACTCTAATTCAGATTCTCTAGCATGAAGTTCATCCCGTCGTATTTGGCCTGACTTCCCAGCAGTGCTCACCACGCTCGCTCTCTCAGCTTTATCCCGACATTGTCGAACTTTTTCGGCCTTCTTAGCGCCACATAGAGTCCTGATGATTATGTATGGCGAAAGTGAAGAGAGAAAACTACCTACAGTAGATGGCCAGCAGCTGTAGATTTGCCTGCTCGGTGATGACCCATGAAGGCCACGTTCATTGGATTCCGCTTTATAGTAGTGCCGTCGATGGTCATCGTATAGTGGGACGAAAGCTCGTTGAAGATATACTATGGATAAGAATTCTACTTGTGGGTGATGCAACGCAACGCAAGCAGGGAAAGGCCAGAAGAAAAAGCATCTTTAAAGGATGTCGTCGACAAGAAATGGCAAACATGGTAATATCGCAGATGCCTACATAGGACAGGCTTGACCTCACGGATAGCTGGAGCATTCGCTTCGAGTGACACAACCTAGAACACAAGAGCGTCATATACCGTAATTCTCATGTGCCATCAGCCAGAAGCTGGTGATCATAGTAACACTGGCAGCGAAGACGATATAATAATGTGATATAAGTACCAAGGTGGTACGTCCGAGTGTCTAGTGATAACGCCTTAGCCGTATGGCCACAGTGACCCACTGAGAATTTCTTAACAGCATTTAAATGGGGATCCTCCCCCGGGAAGTTGCAAGTGTATTGCGAAACAATTTTCTGAGATGCTGCATCGTCATATGCCACATGCATTGAGCGAGCACTACGACATACGGCGTGCTATGCGCGCTGTGAAACACTGAGCTGCTCGGTCTGGTCATGATAACTCGACGCTGGCACAGCACTTGGAAACTGGACGGGTTGTTGATAGCGGTGGAGGAAACAGCGCAGCACTTCAACGGAAGTGTCTCCTAATTGTTCAAAACAATGAGCCCAAGCAACCGAAATTCGGTGGCCAATGCAATTCATTAACGAATATCCACCTTTATCTTCTCACACAAGTCTAAAATCTCCAGCAAAGTATCTTCGTAGGCGGTTGACCAGCGGATGTCGAATATCTCAGCGATAGCTGTTCCCCGTGTAGTTGCGTCGGACGTACGAGAAGTTGATGAACTTTCTCACTTGGCTGCACAGAACAACCAACTCATGAAACTGGCCCCGTTTAATGATAACGCCGTTTTTGCTATCGGATCCTGCGAACAGGTCTTTGGCCAAGAAGGCGTTCATGTGCGCGAAGCAGCCTATGGAGAGTGTATCATCAGTCCCGTGTGAGCAAGTCTCATAGTGAGCGAATTACTTCAGGTGCGAGAGGACGTCGGAACAGGAACTTGGCATCCACATATCAAAGGTATGGGACCTTTGATATGGCTCCAGACTTCCGACGTCGAAGTCCTCTAAAGGGCATGGGTACGTCCACATCCGATGTCACGATCCCCTTACTAGAACAAAAATAACCGTGGACAAATTATGGTCGGTCTTTCCTCTATAACACGATGCTAGTAATAATAGTCTATTAGTCGACAGGATACGGGCAGGCCCTACGGAAAAGCGACCGGCCGCTTTTGTGCAACACGGCCGCATCTAAGCCCGATCGGAGCCACGAAGCATAAGCTATGCTCCATAACGGATTTTCACGGTGGCAGGCTTGCGCTGCCAGCCATACCACGTCACTAATCAAGAAGTACATCCTGTAAACATTAATAACTGTGGGTTCAACCACTGCGGCTACTGCCAGATATGGTTTGTCCCCTAGACAGACGGAAGAAACCTTATGACGGTCACAATATCTCATATTAGAATATAACCACGCCCATAGTCACCATAGCTCACTGATCGGATGCCAGGCACACGGCGAACTCAGTTGGCAGACAACTGCTATAATCAAGATCAATGGTATTTTATATACTTGATTAGTGACTTTTGAAGTCATAGTCAGAAAGCAGAGCCCAATATGCAACGAGCTGCCAAATATGGATGACTGAGTGTGAACGCAATGCAGAAAAGAGAGAGAAAATATAACTATTTGTTATTACACACGCAAATCACACATGTTTGGCAGCTACTCGCTACCATCGACGAGGATCCGTAAATCCCATGTAATGAGACCGAATAAAAGGAATAGTGCTCTGCTATCCTCCATCATGCCGCCTTCGATTCCGAGCTCGCCGATTCGACCGCCGTCGTGTCGATGATGATTCATCGGTCAGTGCCAGACGCTTAATGCCATCACCGACTGCGTCGACAGAATATTGCCAAAGGTCGGTCGCTGCCGACCAAATATGCGAACTGAACAAACGGCAAACAGTTACGACGAACCATCAACGATTATGGGGGGAAAGTGCTTACATACCCGAGTGCAGATATTACTAGATACCTAGATTACTCACTATTAAGAAGTGTAGCATGAACGACAAGGGCATCTCTACCACAGTCCTCTACACATTTGACTAGACTCATAACTTACTAATCCTACTAATCCCTATTCAGTGATTCAAATGCCTACATGGGACTCGGGCCCGAGCTTGATCCGCACCATCTCGACGTTTCTCTCTGAGCGAATGCTTGACAACTCGAACACCTCGAGCCAGCCAACTTGTCCGCTCCACACCTGCCAGTTCGAAATCCCCAAGAATCACTGCCTTGTCTACCTCGGACAATTCGTGGGCCGTTCTCGCGGGTCCGTATGCTGTGAGGAGGCCCCAGGGCCGTTCGCTAGGGACCGCATCAGCTGCCCTTCAGCGCAGCACAATCGATGCATGTAGTCTACCGTTCTCTCTGCAGAGAACGTTGGCGCAGTGCCCAGACCATCGCTGTCGTTACAGCTCGAACTTGAAGATGACCTGAAGCGTCGAGACTCGATTTTGAGGCGATACCAAATTTGCCGTGGGCCGAGTTACTCGGTCGGTTTTAAATTGTGTCCTACTGCCTGTTTCCAAATTGAAGTCTGAATGCGAAATTGAAAATATTCGGAAAATGCCACCATTCACGACCATCACATTTAGTGATCTACAAGGAGACCCAAGCAGCACACAAATTTTTCAAGATATTCTACCAAAGGGAAATGAATCACTAACATCATCAATGGGAAATCCGAGACATCCGTTTTAAGAAGTATATATGTTCTGTAATGTGTGCGAGGTTCAAAATATGAGTGAGAGTTCAGATACTGAATATCGCGGAAGCCCAACGGCCCATCAGAGCCTCACCCGGTATTCTCTTCGCACCCCATTCCCCACAGAAACTCCGACATGGTTCCGTGAGCTGCCGTTGCTGTCCATCGAGGCGTCCGTTGACCATCCTCCTCAAGATCAGATTGAAGCTCAACGTCAGAGGACGTCGACGAGGTCTCAGATTCCGACACCATTTCCGTCGCCCAGCGTCGCACTCGCCATAGCGTACGATTGGCAAGCTCGTCACCTTTGGCATCATGTATGACCTCTCCCTCCCCATCACGGCCGAAGTCCGACGCCAAACTAATGACTTCGTCGCTCTCCCCGCTAGGTGACCGCGTTTGCCCGGCTGCTGCTATCAGTTCTAATTCCTGTGGAGAAGTTGCTTGGGAATTTTTCTTCTTTCGTTTCCTGAATAGCACACCACCATTCTCGATCCCATCGGTTCTTTCCGTTTCCCTCATACACTAACGTTCGCGTTCTATGCGCCTCAGAAGGGGACAATATTCATGATTTAATATTCTAACAAGAGCCTCATTCAAATTCTGTTAACATTCAAGTTGTATAATATCTATAATACCATAGGGATTTTTCAAGATCCGCAAAGACCGAACCGAAACCTAACCTATGATGACAAAATTTCAGGGGACAGATCTCCCTACCTTTTTCGCCTCCGCCTACGCTTCCCACTTTTTTGATTCACCATCGATGCTTGCTCCAACACTAGCTCTTCATCAGAAGAGCTGGACGACAGACACATGCCACGGGCTTCAGACGCTCCCTGTAACATGAATAGACAGTATTTGTGTCCTGGTCAGGCCGGTAGTATTCTGCAATGCCTACTTGAAGATTACACTACCAAAAGTAAGTCTATTATCTATTCAACGAGTTCCTGGTACCCTTACAAAAGTTTGCGTACTGTCATAAACAGTAACGCTAGAGCATGTTTATCATCCCTACAGCCATCACAGTAGGTGAAAGAAATTCTTTGATGCTCAAAGTTGCGAAGATCTATCGAAATATTCCCCTGAAATGTTCTCATGCTTCGAGATTTGGGTTAGAAAACCTATTAGGGATAGAGTACCACTAATATATGCAGGCGATGCCCAAATACATGCACTCCAACAATGCTCAAACGTAGCGTGAGGTGCTGTATAGTTGTCGCGCGAATTGGAAAGTCGGCATCAGCCGACCGGAATCATCGCTAGTGCAACGAGACAAATCCTCCACAGTGTCGCAGCGAGATCATTACTCGATGAAAATACACCACAAGACGCCATTTCACCATTTCATTCTTAAAAATATACAGCAGCTCGTATTAGTGACATTTAGGCCTCCCCCAGAGGAACATTCCTCCCCCCAGCCCATCCATCACCCTCCATATTACTACCACATCCTCCTCCCCTGTACTAGAGGACGCAGCACTCGTAGACGGTGAAGCTGCTCCTCCTCCTTTAGTGACCTGCTCACATGGCGGCCCATCTTCCCCTAGGCCACCAGCCTCAATGGCCATTATAAAAATACTGAATTATTACTAATGTTCTAAGAACATGAATCCGCTCGCGGAATAGCTCGAAATGCAGCCCGGATACAAGGAGTGTGCCTTGCGCTGAACTTGTATCTGCGATGACACCCTCCTAGAAATAACCATATAACCATATAAGACAGAATCCGACGGACTCTCTACGGGCATCAGCGCGTAAGCCTTTTCAAGGGAGCCTTCAGCAATGCTCAGCCTACTTTGGTATGGCTTTTGTTGATTATCCTAGGGTGTTTGAAACTGCGCACGAGAAACGGCGCAAAACGGCGGGATTCCCCAGGAAACTTCCGCGAAATTTGCGTTAGATGGAAAGTTTTTCCAACACCATGAATTATCGGAAACGTAGGAGAAATGTGACACGAACTGTACTCCCGCATTTCCATCCGGTAAGCTCAACTATGTCAGAAGATTCCCCGAAGGTCGAACAAATTCTCTCCGTATCCGAGCATTGACTGTTCTTTGGGAAATGTGATAGCTCTGTAAAGTCGGCAGAAACCCCAACACTCCCGATGGTTAGACGGAACTCAAGAAAATAGGATTTAGCAAAAATATTAGAAGTACACTCGGTGATAACAACAGTCTTATAGTGATGGAATAATAACAACAACACAGCAACGCCATCATCGCCTTCACAATTCGCTAAGCAAACTCCTGACAAGAAAGACAGAGTACTTCAACCCTCACAAATGTTACTTTAGTAAGAATCCCACACAAACAGTCACAGGTGCTACATAGGGGAAAAGCCTTGGACTGCAATATTTTGACAGTCTCTTAGAGAACATGTGATAGACAATGGGATGTCACTTTTTCCGTGGTGACTCAATAAACAAGTTACCGATGTATCCTACGCCCAAGAAGATTATCACTTGCCCAGCCCGCACTACATTCAATCAGAATCATCCGGATGGACAGATGATGAGGCCGAGTCCGAGGCGGCGGCGGAGTCGGATGGGACGAATATGAGGGCAATTTGGCAGGTACAGTCATCCGCTGATCCAGCATGCCGAGCTATCTCCACCATCCTGAGCGAAGAGAGTGATTACGAAGGTAGTAGATCCAAAAGCCTCTCCCTGTAGTCCGGTCCTGGAGGCGCTACCCATCGAGGGAAGGCGTCGAGACACCGGAAAAGCAATGTTTTGAACTACAAATCCTAATTAATCCATAGACCTGCTCTCATCGCGAAGCTCAGTTATGAATAAGTGCACGAACCACAGGTCAACGCTGCACTCAAGAAGATGAAGAGCTCGTTAACAACCATACTTTCGAAAAATATCTGAATTTTCCATTTCGGGAAGAAGACGATTCATTAATGTACCACCATACCGGTACATGCCCCAGGTTTATAATTACCTCTTCCCTATAAACTCGAGCGTCCTTTTGCATTGTTGCATGTCCGTTTTCCCGGACTTCTGTTTCTCATAAAACGATCTCATTGATCGATACAAATCAGTACGGTGTTCATTAACCGCTCGACGAATAGCACGTCGGCCACACCCATCCCAAATGCCTGAGACGAAGTCAGAGGTAATTCTCCAATACTACTAAATGGTGCCCGAGATGAAACGTGGCGTTCCTAGTCCAACGTAGAACAACTTTGCAGAACACATTCGAGCAATTTCTAGTCAATTGAATGTATCCCAGCCCGACCGAAGATTATCTCCTCCTGAAGGGTGTTACCGATGAGAGCTTGCTGCGCTCTCGCTAGCTCTCTATGTGCTATAAATGTTCTGCTCGAGAATCTCGAGTGCCCCTTGCAGCGGTGCTAATGTAGATTTTATCATATAATAAACGGGATGGGACTCGGAAATCCATTCCAAAGAAAGCGGAAAAACAAACAAAGGTGTAATCCTGGCGACATGTTTATTAAGAACCAACCACCTACAAGGATACTAGCGGGAAGCAATGAACCTCACGAGCATAAAGAAATGGAAAATAATAAAGGATGAAGAAATAATGAAACCATAAAGCAGTAGCCTTACTGTAGCTTAGTCGCTACTCTTGAACTTGATTCTACTCTACCATTCAATCTGCTACTTTCTGAGATCTACACCAGTTGCCCATTCATAGATCTACATGCCATACCGACTGTTTCGACCAGTACAATAATTCACAAAGTGGTCGCTACTACACGAGAATGAGAAAGCATTTCCAGACGCAGAAGCGAGTTCTTATAGACCCACCATCTGTGGCGCTCATTAAGAGCCCGAATCCTCCATATTTCTTAATATCATCCAATCCACTATCATCATCACCTCTCGCAGCCTTTAACAAATCAACGCATCGCACCTGAGCAACACTGCAGCACCGTTGTCGAGCTTCCGGCCTACCTCTGGCGTAACACTAATAACATCTGGAGGCAAGCGCATCTTAACATCAAAATCGCCGACTGTACGACTGAGCCAAGACACGAATATAACTCAGCAGACGAACTCGGCGAGCTAAGATTCCAATCGACTCAAGCTTGCAGTACCCCCTAGGTGCCCGCCGATACCAGGTAAAAACCGCCAGGACTTTAGATGCTACTTCCTATTCCGAATAGGCTATGCGATTCCATTTCAAAATAGATATTTTTCTCCCTCTTCATGTGAACATATTCTAACACCCCAGTTCCATATAGGAAGACTCTCACCTCGGCTCAAGCACACCAGCCACGCGGCCATCGGTGACTCGTCCACCCGCGTTGGAAATCCGTCTCTGTTCGTAGGGCGCTGTCGCCTTCATATCACGACTGAGCTCAGCGAAATCGATCGGACGATCGATTTGCCCGTCTAACCTGGTCCAGATTATCCCGCCATCGGAAATGATGTCCTCCGATCTGTTGAGGTCGCAGTTTGGTCCGTGAAACCGGAGGGGTATCCAGGCAGCTCGGCAATCACCGAGATTTGCGCAGTACAAATACCTGAACAGGACGAGGCGCCATCCTTTCATGCAAAGCACCCTAGTTCAATCCGCAGTACCTTCCTATTAGCAAGTTGCCCAATACACACACTCCCGCGCTGCAGTTTGACGTTTGCAATACTTGCTCGCAGTGCTTAAGCCCCGACGCCGCGGAGTCTACGATCTGGAAAACAACAACAAAGCCACTGCGTTAAAGAATAACCAAGTAAAGGCAAACAAGGCCTCATCCATTCCATGGCGACTCTATGCTTTTCATTATATAAAAACACTTCTTGGATTTTCAGATTAGACGACTCGGTCCCTCAACGATCGCGCTCGCCTAATACTTCCTACACCAGAGACACTGACTCAAACCACTTGCGAGAGCTACCGAAAATCAGTCCCAGAAAAATCGGCAACCCCCCGGCAATGGTTCTTACAGAAACATCAAACTTCCCGCCGTCAACAGCACCGTTGATCCATCGACCAGGGAAATCTGCAGCCACTAGCTCGCACGCTGTCGTACCGTCATGGCCATCGAGAGCTCCGAAAACCTGAGGAGGAGAGGATGATGATGAAGGACTAATCGAACTCGGTGTTAGATAATACATGATATACAAATGCTGTATAAATGCTGCTCGAAGTTTTCAGGTCAGTGATGTTATGATAAAACGTTATAATATAA